>CAWUFW010024330.1:0-62221 GCA_963921515.1 Calotriton arnoldi | reverse complement strand
CAGAGGACTCTCCGGCAGAGTCATCCTTCCTCCCTGTGGCAGTTGCAGTTGTTGCAGCACCAGATGTTGTGGGCACACAGGGAGGTGTGGCCATGTTGGTGCTAATCTGGTGGAGGAATGTCAATATGTCCCTATGCACCGCTGTCAGTTCTTGCAATGTGTCCCACTTGGACTCAATGCCAGACATGTGTGTCTCCACACGGGACATGTGTGTCTCCACACGGGACATGTGTGAGTCCAAGCGGGCATGATGGGCAGCCTGCTGCTGTTGAATGTCCTTGAGGATCCCCCCTACCTGGCTGACCTCTCCGGTGCTATTCTGGTACGCATCAGCAATGCGTACCAGTTGTGGGTCATCATGCAGTCCAGACCCCTCTGCAAACAGCGACCTATGCCTACCACCCCCTCCCACCACCCCTGGCCACACGTGCGGGACCTGCGGTGGCACGCACAGGTGACCCTAGGCCCCCTTGGGGGTTGGTACTGGGGTTGTTGTCCGTTGCTCCACGGTGGGCCAGGGTCCCTGTGCTGTTGTCATTGGTGGTCCTTGGTCTGTCCGTGTCGGCGGGGGTGGTCTGTGTGTTGGCAGTTGTTGGAGGAGTGGGTTCAGGGGGTGCAGATGTTGGTCCTGCTGGTGCTGCATGATGACTCACACCGGAGGTGCCATGTAGGTCTTCGCCATCCGAGGAGGGCAGAGGCTGTTCCACACCAGTGAGCTTAGTGTCCCCCGGAGCCTGGGACAGGGACTCCTCATCGTCTGCTGCTGTGTCCCCATCATCACTTGTTTTTGGAAGAGACACACAATGTATGTTATGTTTCTACAGGCATCAATGGTTCAAACACCTGACAGTTGTGACTGTACATCTGGATGCGGGCCTGTACATTGCATTGTCCTAAGTTGTCACAGTCAGAGGTTGATATTGGTGTAGCACATTGTCCTGCCAACCTGAAGCATTTCAATGTGAATGTTGAGGTGTGTGCATGGCCAGCATTGGTGGTATTTGGTTGACATCCGGACCTCCTTCTCCTTCCAGCCCAGTTATCCCACCATGAAGCATGCCACCCTTGCAGTGGGTGCAGGTTGACTCTCAGGATGTCAGTCAGTGGTGTACTGTTGTTTGTTGGTGCCCAGTTCCCAGCAGGGCCTTATGCTCCCCACAACAGAGCACCAGTGTCAGACATCTTTGAAGTGGCTTTTCACTCCCTGTGAGGTGTGTATGCTTCAGTGTGAGCTTGCTGGGCCATGTGGGTGGGGGATGTTGAGCTGTGACTACCACTCCCATCATGCTATTGCCTACACCCCCCTTCCCAGCATGCCCATACTTCCTTCCTTTAGAGTCGACTTCACTGTGTGTGAGTGTGACAGCAATGGCAAGATGGCTGTCAGTGGTGTCCTGTTGTTTGTTGGTGCCCAGTTCCCAGCAGGGCCTTGTGCTCCCCACAACAGAGCACCAGTGTCAGACATCTTTGAAGTGGCTTTTCACTCCCTGTGAGGTGTGCATGCTTCAGTGTGAGCTTGCTGGGCCATGTGGGTGGGGGATGTTGAGCTGTGACTACCACTCCCATCATGCTATTGCCTACACCCCCTTCCCAGCATGCCCATACTTCCTTCCTTTTGACTCTGCTTCCCTGTGGGGTAGTGTGCCTGTGCTGACAGGATGGCTGACAGTGTTGTCCTGGCGTTAGTTTGGCTAGAAGTCCCAGAAGTGTCCCTGTGCTTCACACAGCATAACCCAGGGTGGTGGTTCTTTGTGGGATATTTAATTAGAGTGTGAGGCAATGCATTCTCCCAGGTGAGTTGTGTGGAGTTTGTGTTAAGGGTGTGTGTGAGAACAGCTGCTGCTGACTATGATCAGTGCTGTCAGTCCTACTTCCCACCCAGCCAGATATCCCACCATGGAACGTGCTTCCATTGCAGGGAGTGCAAGTTTGCTTTCAGGATGTCAGTCAGTGGTGTCCTGCTGTTGGTTGGTGCACAGTTCCCAGCAGGGCCTTGTGCTCCCCACAGCAGTACCCAGTGTCAGCCATCTTGTCAGTTCTTTTCCACTCCCTGTGATTTGAGCATGGTTCAGAGTGGTGTTGATGGGCCAATTGTGAGGGTGAGCGATATCTGTGACTACAACTCCCATTATGCTATTGGCTACACTGACTTCACCAGCATACACAGAATTCCTTCCTTTCAGTGAGCTTCCCTGTGAGGTGGTGTTCTAGTGGTGGCAAAATGTCTGACAGTGTTTGTTGGTTAGATTTGTGCTGCTGCCTTGCTCTATTTGTTGTTGGGTTTGTACATGTCATGACACAGTTACATGTCACTATGGGATGGCAGGTATTGTGTTTGTCTAACTAACATACACATCTTGGGATGATTATCTTTTGGTTACTGTGGCTTTGCTAACGGTGCATGGTTTGACTATCCCCTTGACAGTGATGTGTGTGTATTGTCACACGATATTGGGTATATTGGTTGTGTACTCACTAGGCTCTGGGATGTTTGATAGTCCATGTACGCTCTCTGGTGGTAGGATGGCCCGCACCTTCTCCTCCCAGGGCCTGAGGTATACTGGTTTGGCAGGAGGGCCACTGCCGGTGCGATTACTCAAGGCGTAATCCTTCTTGAGTAGGGCCTTGACCCTCCTGCGCACATCATACCACCTGTTCTGGATGTCTTCCTTTGTGCGCAAACATGGTGATTGTGCGTTCACCCTGTCGACGATCCTCTCCCACATCTTGGTTTTCTGCGACATGGGGGTGTGTTGGACCAGTGTACCAAACAAGTGTGGCTCTACCCTGAGGATTTCATCTACCAGCACTTCCAATTCACTGTCGAGGAACTTTGGATTCTTCTTTGGGGGCATGGTGATGGGTGGTGGTGGGGATTGGTGTGTGTGAGTGTGCAAGTGAGGGTAGGTGAGTGTCAGTTTTGCTTGGTTATGTGAGGGTGCTATTAGGGAGGTGCTAATGGTGTGTGGCTTGGATGATGGATGAGTTGTGGGTGTGTCTGTGGTTGCTGTCTGATGGTGTTCTGTGCTGGCAGGTCAGTTGAATTTGCAAAGGATCATGGTAGGGATTTGTGGCCTTTATATGGGTGGAGTTGTGGGTGTGTCTTTGTTCCATTTCCCCCCTGTATTTATTGACTTTGTCATTGCTTGTTTGGCCCTTTTTTTTTTTTTTTCCTTTGTAGTTTTGGGGCATGTAGGAGACGTTCTTCTGACCGAGTAGGACGCTGCAGTTGGCTCGTGCGAGCTTCTCCGAGTCTTTCAAGCTGTTTCTGCTGTGTTTTATGTGCGGCGTACGCGTCGGTCGCGGAGTATTGGGTTGCTTCGGCTCGGTTTTGTATGCGTGTCGGTCGTACGGCTTGGGCTCCGTGCGACTCGGTCTGGTTTTCCACGCTTTGCATCGTACTGCGCGGGTCGGAGTTCGCGGGTATGTTTCTGTCGGGTTCATTCCTGGTGCATGTCGGTCAGTTCGATTCGCATGGTTTTCCGGCCTGATAGCTGGTTTCCGTGCGGTTCGGTCATTCGGCTTGTGTTCCGTACGAGTCGGTCGTGATTCACATGCATTGCATCGTACTAGGCGGATCGGACAGCGCCGGTACGTGTCGGTTGGACTAAATTCCCGTACCGAGTCAGTCGGTACGTTTTCCGGCCCGAATCGGAATCGACCCCCAAGTTGTTTTGGCATACTCTTAATAAAAATAAGCTCTCTAATGGGGGTAAATCCATTCTCGCAGCAAATAAAGCCCAGAGCAGTGGGTGCCCACTTTAGTCAGATCTACTCCTGGGATGTTTCTAGCAAGGAGGGTATTGACCGACTTCTGCCAAATCTCCCCTCGACATCAAATTTTCCTTGGAGGAAGTCATTGAGGCAAGTAAAACTAGCCCTATAAACAAGGCACCTGGATGGGATGGAGTCCCAATGGACTTTTATAAACTGAACGTGGACCTGTGGGCTCCTCTCATCACCAATTAAATTAATCTGCCTTTTATGATTGGTCCACCACAGTCTTGGAGACCTGCCATCATCGTTCCCGTGTACAAGAAGAGGAGCTTGAGGAACCCCAGATGCTACGGTCCAAATTTGTTTTCTCTTGAAGTTTTATATAGTGCAAACTAGACCTGAAGGTATCAGAACACTTTACATGAGCACCACTTGCGTTACAGATGGACACATTAATTTTTGTTAGGCATGGGGAGATTAAGTGATTTGCCCAGAATCACAGGATGTTGAGAGTCTCTGACGAGACTCGAGCCCAGGTCCCCAGCTTCGAGGTCAACCGCCCTTAGGCCACATGCTCTCCCCTCTTGACTCCACGGTGGAGATCATTTGGAGGATTGTATTAGAAAGATTATGTACATGAGTTTCTGAATACGGGATTCTTTCCAAACTACAATACGGGCTTAGAGCAGGGCTTGGGACATTGGAGCAGGTCCTCAATTTGAACCTCCTGATTTATACATATAGCATAGGCAAACATAGCCTCAATTATCTGGCCTTCATGGATCTTACCTGCTTTTTTGACAGTGTGGTTAAGTGTATGGATTGGGTAATGCTGGAATCTATGGGAGTGGAAAAGGGTCTGGTGGATTTTTTTGAAGGACCTCCATTACAACCGCACTGCCTCTGTCAGATATAGGGAAAATGGAGAATGTTCCGAATCGTTTGGCCTGGGTTGTGACGTTCGCCAGGGCTCTATTCTAGCTCCAATCCAATTATTATATGTATATGGCCTAGATGACGTCGTGATTACAAAGAATTCCCATGTTAACATACGTGGCTGACGTTGTCCTATTGCCTAAAAGATCCAATGGGCTTATAACCCTGCTGGATGGTTATATCGACTATATGACCACATTTAACTTGGAAGTTAACCTTACTAAAACCCCTGTTATGGTCTGTGGACTGATGAACTTTAAAATGATATCCCTGACCACACAGGGCAAACTTATTGTGAGAATCAACAAATTCTCTTACCTTGGAGTTACTTTTGACTCAGCGATTACATGGTCCCCACGTATTGCAAAGGCTGGGAAACATTTTTCAAACTCCTTGGGCCTGATTCACAAAAGTAAACTTAGATCAAAAGTCTAAGTTTAGACCTGAAGTCTAAGTTTAGACCTAAAGTCTAAATTTACTACTACTAAAGTTAGACTTTGGTCTAAGTTTAGACCAAAAGTCTAAGTTTAGACCTAAAGTCTAACTTTACTACTACTAAAGTTAGACTTTGGGTCTAAGTTTAGACCCAAAGTCTAACTTAGACCAAAAGTCTAACTTTTCTACTACTAAAGTTAGACTTTAGGTCTAAACTTAGACTTTTGGTCTAAACTTAGACCAAAAGTCTAACTTTAGTACTAGTAAAGTTAGACTTAAGGTCTAAACTTAGACTTCAGGTCTAAACTTAGACTTTTGGTCTAAGTTTACTTTTGTGAATCAGGCCCCACAGGTTTTGTGTCAAAGCTGGCTTTGACCATAGGTAAGAAGCCCATTGCGCCTCTTCTTGAAGTGTATAGGAGGAAGTGTCTACCTGTCTCCTACCCACAGGGCAGGTCTCTGAGGTTACAAAACTACAAGTTGCCAGGAGGCTGAGCAAAATAGAGCCTGTAGACAGTTTTTGGGTCTCCTCCCAGTTCCCCCACTTTTGCTATCCACCAGGAGCTTAGTTAAGATTTTGTGACAGATCAGATTAATTTGACTCCATTACTACTGTGGCATTCAATTTGCTGTAACCCCCACGCTTTGTTTAATAGGGTGGCCCAACACTTTTTAATCTGTTTCCCTTGGATCTCCCGCCCTTATTACACAAGGTAAATAGTCACGCACCAAAATTAGGAGGTTTTACGACATCAGACCTCCTATATGCGGATGACTTCGTTTTGATAAGCAGGACAAAAGTGGGATTGCAGTGCCTCCTGGACGCAACTTTCAATAACTCAAACAAAAATGGGTTAATTATTAAAATGATGAAGACCAAAACACTTAGGGGCCTATTTACAAGCCCCTTGCGCCGCAGGTTTGTCACTTTTAAAATGGGAAAAAGTGACGTACCGGCAGCGCAAGGGGCTTGTAAATAAGCCCCTTACTTTCCAATGATAAAAGATGGAAAAACATAATTGGGGCTTGGGTACTGGAAAAGTGGAACAAACAGATATATATAAGTACCTGGGAGTTTTGTTCAGACCCAATGGGAGATTTGCAGCCCAAATGGAAGAAATCAAGAGGAAAGGGCAGGCACTCGGAGCTGGCTTGGGAATGCTCCATAGGATAAGGAAGGGGTCCTCCTTTAGTCCAATCTTACAGGTGGCCAAAGCTAGAATCCTGCCTACACTAGCATACAGGAGTGAGGCTCTGAGAGGCCTGGACAGTACGACAATAGAATTCACAGTTTCAAGAATTTACAAAGCAGTTTTCCATCTACCGGTGTACATGTCCCCAGCGCTAATCAGATTGGAGTTTGGCCTGGTTAAACAAACCCTGGGCAGACATGTAGCTTTTGTGATCTGCTGCCAAAAGCTTCAAACTTGTGAAAGAGGGCTCCATGGGTCACCATCTTTGGCTGGAAATACAGGGGAGGGCTAGATCACCCATGAGGACTTATTTACAAAGGTCACTTGCCACTTTGGATCTCTCAACTGCCTGGGCCTAGGATCTGAGCCAGAACGAGCTGAAAAAAATAATAAAAAAAAACACCAATGCAATATCTCTTTTAGACAACAAGACGGCTTTGGCAAGGAAAAGACATGGCTGGTTAACTATTAGTAACTATATGAAGTTATCACGCACTATATAAGAAGAGGGGGACACAGGGAGCTATTGAGAGGTCCAGTAACTCGTGCTCCCACGTAGATACTAATAATCAAATGGGAGTTACTGTTCCTATTAGAAAGGAAGAGTAGAATAAGAGTAACTAGGGTCGTTCCTCTACTCCGTCAGTGGGGGACAGTGTGTCCTTATCATGATGCCCTCACACACCCCGAAGGATGTCATGCTTCATCATTGGGCTGGTGCTCCTCGTCGGGCCGGCGCTGCAATTGCCTACGGGTCCCCCAAAGGGTCACTTTTTCAGAGATCTTTTGATAAAGCTGTGTGGGTGCGGGGGGGTAAGTGGCAGTGAAGTCCTAAATGTGAGGTCTAAAAAATGACTGGAGGGGGTATAGAAGATATTTATTAAAGAAGTGATCCCTCTGTCATTGTTAAAAATACAAAAAATGTGGTGCTGCTGTGCGGGGTATTATGTCCCTCTGTAGCTAGTTGTGTAGTATATCCCTAATGGATATACTTTGGGTCAACATGTTTCGCGCTTCTACACGGTCTCTGGAGGAGATCCACAGGGCTTCTTCAGGACCAATTAGAGAAGTTTTAGAGATAGAACAAAGAGTCCAATGACCTAGTATTATCTAGTGCCACTAGAGAGGATAAAACAAGGAGTAGTACTCTGGAACGACAAAAAGTAAGAGGAAGTATCGTTGTAAGTATATGATCTGAATGCATAAATTCACAAAGTAAAAATGGCCTGGATCTCCCATTGGTGGGCCAAGTGCTCGTGGTAATCTGCTTAATACATTTAGCAAATAATCTGTGTTCCTATATGTGAGCTATAGAGAAAAATTATTATACGACATGACGAACAAACAGACATAAGTAGAAGGTGTTAATTTCATGGCTATGGCCGTTCTCTCGAATCAAGCAGAACACTGACACGATTGATACTAAAGTTATTGTATGCCATAGTTATGCCAGAGTTTAGCGTAAAATAGTTTCTGTGCACATTATAAACAGAAAATAGGAAAACAGCTACAGCTAGGCCCCACCATTGATTGCAAACCTCGGATCACTGTGTTAATATGCAAAATGACAAGTATCTCACCCCTTAAGAACGGGGAAATTGCCCCATGAGAATCGGTCTGTGGGTCACTCGAGACCTATAGAGATATGGAAAAGGCACCGTTAGTATTGTAATGCTGCTATCGTTCCTCGCACTCATACTCCCTTCAGATATTCTACTCACTGTTACTCGAGAAATCAGGGGCTGCTGCGTCTAGCGACCTCACGCCGTCTCCGCCGGTACCAGCAGTGTGCCGGTGTTCTGTTTTTGTAGTGTTACGGGCATTTCCGGTCACGTGGGTGTATTACGAGTAATGAAGGTAATTGTTAAGGGTCC
The DNA here is from genome assembly GCA_963921515.1 of Calotriton arnoldi. Classification (NCBI taxonomy): domain Eukaryota; kingdom Metazoa; phylum Chordata; class Amphibia; order Caudata; family Salamandridae; genus Calotriton; species Calotriton arnoldi. The sequence goes on along the minus strand of CAWUFW010024330.1, from coordinate 54,066 downwards.
AAGTGGAATCAGTCGCCATCTTGGAGTGGTGTTTGGTTGCAGAGTTTTTGTATTCGTATACTGTGAATATACTTCGTATCTACGTGTAAGTTGTTGTATGGAAATGTGAAGGGGATCGGGACACCTATACTTTTAATGGGGGCATATCCGTTTCTCTATCGGGTAAAATATGCCCTCTTCTTGTCATGAGTTGTGGTGATGTCGAGATGGACTCAATACTGACACATCGAGATTCTTGGTGCAACCAAATGTCTTTTTTGGTTCCATCCATTGCGAACCAGTATATACTACACTCAAGTGTGTGTGGTGTTTTGAAATGTATATTGAGTATTGGATTGGTATAGTAGTATACTCAGGTTGTTTTAAAAAAAATCTATGAATGTATAGGTACATAGAACCGCAAAAAGGCGGATGGGTGGAAACGCATTCATTTTCATGGGAGCATATCCATAAATGTAAGGATGCGCCCACTTCTCATCATATATGGTGATGATACAAACAGGTGGACTCAAAAAGGGGAACGACGAGGTTGTAGGTGAACCGTGTGTTACATCATTTAAACCGATTGCGAACAGATATTTTTGGGGCTCTATTTAGTATGGTACTCTCAAAAGTCATGTTGCTGTGTTTCCCTCTTTTGTGTATCGTCACATGGACAGTGTGTGTCTGTATATGATCAATGTGTTTTACTCTTCTGGTGGTCCTTTCTTTTAGACATAGTATGTCGAGACTGTGTGGCATGTTCATCAAATAATAAGGGCTTTAACTGGATGTATCAGTTCGCCTATTCTGGTCCAGCATTCCCAGGTGTGTCAGTAGGAGATACATTACAGATTTTCAGTGGATCAGGAGTATCTTACTAATGAGAGTCGCCTTCCGAAAACAGAGGGTGTGGTGTAGTGCAGGAAAGACTGTAAATTCATAGTACCTCTATCCAGGGGATCTCATCATTGAGACCATGTATATTCGTCTGGAGTCGGTACACCCACCTATGTTCTCTCTGGAATAGAGTCCTCGTATTCCATTGTGGGTTTGATTCTATGATGGTCCAAGTGATTTGTTCTGGTGTATGTCCCTTCTCTATGTAATGTGAGCTCATTTTTGTTGTTCCTCGGTTGCAACGAATGTTGCTCCTGTGTTCGTTGATTCTTATTCTCACCGATCTCGTAGTCATTCCTACATAGAGTAGGTTACAGGGACATTTTATCATGTATACACAGTTTTTTGTGTTACAGTTAGTGTGTCTTTTTTGTGTCCATTCTAGGTCCCCAAGTTGTAGTTTCTTTGTGTGAGAGGTGAATTTGCATTCGTTACATGTGCCACAGGGGTAGTGCTCTTTTACTGTTGGTAAACCCCATAAAGTTGCTTGATCCTCTGTGGTCTTGTGTGAACTACAAGGTCTTTCAAATTCTGTGTGCGTTTAAACGCAAATCTTGGCCGCTCCAGGTTCATATCGCCTGTATTGATGATGTGCCAATGTTTTAGCAGAATGTTCTTGACTTGGTTAGATTGGGGTGTGAAGGTTGTTACGCACGTGATCACTTCATCCTTTGTTTTAGGGTAGTTCTCTAAGAGCGCTTCGCGATGGTTATTGCGTGCCCGTTTCCTTGCGGTTTTTATGATCTTCTGTGGATAATTCCTTCTCTCCAAGTTTTTGCTTAGTTGTTCTACTTCGATCTCATAATCCTGGGTGGTGCTGCAATTCCTTCTAAGCCTCAGAAATTGTCCATAGGGTAGGTTCTCCCTCAGGGCTTTGGGGAGGTGTCTGTTGTATGGCAGCAAGCTGTTACGGTCCGTAGGTTTCCGGTATGTTTTTGTGGAGAGTTTTCCGTCTTTTAGGGTAATTAGTAGATTCAAAAAGGGCATCTCAGTAGTTGATGTAGACAGGGTGATGTTGAGGAATGGATCCTGTTGGTTAATCCATGTGTGAAATTCCTTGCAGCGTTCTTCCGTGCCTGTCCATAAAACCAGTATGTCGTCTATATACTGTTTCCATTCTTTCATTTCCTTCTTGAAGGGGTTTGTTCCGGTCAGGATATATAGAGCTTCAAAGTGTGCCATGTACAGGCATGCCAAGCTTGGCGCAAATGTACTGCCCATACATGTCCCGTGGATTTGGTGAAAGAACTGATTTTGAAATCTGAAAAAATTGTTTTTCAAAGCTAGTTCCGTGCATTCCATGATGACATTTATTGGTGTGGTGTGGTGGAGTCAGTGGCCCTCAGGGTCTCTTCAACCACTCTGATCGTTGCTTCTTGTGGGATGTTTGCATACAATGCTTCGACATCTAGGGTGACCAGTAGGGTGATCTCCTCTGGTTCCGGGATGTTATCGATGAGGCAAATGGCTTCCTTGGTGTCCTTGAGAAAAGATGGTGTCTTCTGGACCAGAGGGCACAGAAAATGGTCACAGTATTGGCTCAACGGTTCGAGGATTGAATTGATCCCAGATACTATGGGTCTCCCTGATGGTGGCATCGTGTTCATATGTATATTGGGTAAGACATAGAAGTATGGAACAGTAGGTTTTGTGTTCACTAGATAGTCTGCTTCTTTTGGTGTTACCCAACCGTTGGATAAGGCCTCGTTGACCATAATGCTGATCCGTCTTGTGAGGGAATCTGTTGGATCTCTATCCATCTTCTGGTAATATGTAGTGTTGGCGAGTTGTCTGCTGCACTCATCATTATAATCATCAGTATTGAGGATGACAATTGCTCCCCCTTTATCTGCTGGTTTGATCATAATTCCAGGGTCATCATTGAGGTGTTTCAAAGCTTTTCTTTCTTTTGCCGGAAGGTTGTTGAAGGTTCTCCTTGGTTGTATGCGATTAATATCGCGCAGGACAGCTTTTTCATATGTTAGTATTTCGCTCGGTGTCATTGCTGTTGTAGGTGTAAACTTAGAAGGGTTCCGCAGGCCCGTGTCTGTTGTTATAATGTCTACGCGGTTTTGGTCTTCTGTGTGGAAAAAAGATCGTAGCCTCAGTTTTCTGAAAAACGCGTGTAGTTCTCCCGGAGGAAAGGATCTTCCCTTGGGGTGGGGACGAAGCCCAAGCCTCTCTGTAAAACTGATTCTTCAATGATCGTCAGTGTCCTGTTTGATAGGTTGACCACTAATTTTTCTTCGTCTGGCTCCGGGTTCGTCGTTGCTCTTCGTTGTCCGCCCACTGTACCTGTCTTTGGTTGTTTTTTCGCCTGCCTTTTCCTCTGCCCCTGCCTCTGTTCCAAAAAGGAGGAGGTTGTTGATGTTGATAGAAAGGAAGAGGAGGTGGTGGCCCGTGATAACCGGGATTCCAGGGTGGAGGTACTGACGGGTATCCTTGCATCGGGTAGTTGTACATTGGTGGTGTTGGTAGGAGTCCGGGTCCCCCTTGGTTACTCTTCCAGCTTCCATTGCTGGAGGTACTGCTAGATCTCTTCAATCTTGTTGATGTTGTGGAGTCATCATCAGAGGAGGTGTCGTTGTTGGTGCTCGTGTAGTCTTTCTTTGTGTAGGGGTATACTTTTTCCCTCTCGAAATTCTTAATATCTTTTTGTAATTTGTTAATTTTCTTCTGCAGTAAATATTCTTTGTGGTCGTTCATCTCTGTGTTGTGTTCTGCTAGTCTTGTCTTCCAGGCTGAGATGCTAATGGTCGATTTCAAGGCATTCTCTGCTATGGTTATTTTTATAATCTCTGCATCGGAGAGACGCTTGGCTGTGCTAATTATAAGCACAAGCCAGTCTCGTGTACACTTCCATGCTATTTGGCTCCATTCCTTCCTGAATATAATGTCCTCCAGGAAGATACAAGGGGCTACTGTCACTAGAAGGCCATTGGGTGCGATATTTGCCCGTAGATACTCTGTCATTATCGCCCCATGTATAGCTATCTTCATCTGTTGTTTTTTGAGAGAAGCTATGTTGTTCCAGTCACCTTGGAGTGTTCTCGTGGATGCTGTTCCGTCCACTCCTATTAAACTAGGGGTTCTCAATATTTCTGACACTATGTCGTCATCATAGCTCAATCCTGTTTGTTCTGTTATGTTCGAATTCGAAGATGAAAGTTTGTGAGTTGTCAGTGAAAAGTGATAGATAGGTCCCTCGGCTGGGCCGCCGTACTTGAATGCACTATATAAGAAGAGGGGGGACACAGGGAGCTATTGAGAGGTTCAGTAGCTCGTGCTCCCAAGTAGATACTAATAATCAAACGGGAGTTACTGTTCCTATTAGAAAGGAAGAGTAGAATAAGAGTAACTAGGGTCGTTCCTCTACTCCGTCAGTGGGGGACAGTGTGTCCTTATCATGATGCCCTCACACACCCCGAAGGATGTCATTCTTCATCATTGGGCTGGTGCTCCTCGTCGGGCCGGCGCTGCAAAGCCGTACGGGTCCCCCGAAGGGTCACTTTTTCGGAGATCTTTTGATAAAGCGGTGTGGGTGCGTGGGGGTAAGTGGCAGTGAAGTCCTAAATGTGAGGTCTAAAAAATGACTGGAGGGGGTATAGAAGATATTTATTAAAGAAGTGATCCCTCTGTCATTGTTGAAAATACAAAAAATGTGGTGCTGCTGTGAGGGGTATTATGTCCCTCTGTAGCTAGTTGTGTAGTATATCCCTAATGGATATACTTTGGGTCAACATGTTTCGCGCTTCTGCACGGTCTCTGGAGGAGATCCACAGCGCTTCTTCAGGACCAATTAGAGAAGTTTTAGAGATAGAACAAAGAGTCCAATGACCTAGTATTATCTAGTGCCACTAGAGAGGATAAAACAAGGAGTAGTACTCTGGAACGACAAAAAGTAAGAGTAAGTAGCGTTGTAAGTATATGATCTAAATTCATAAATTCACAAAGTAAAACTGACCTGGATCTCCCATTGGTGGGCCAAGTGCTCGTGGTAATCTGCTTAATACATTTAACAAATAATCTGTGTGGCTATATGTATGCCATAGTTATGCCAGAGTTTAGCGTAAAATAGTTTCTGTGCACATTATAAACAGAAATTAGGAAAACAGCTACAGCAAGGCCCCACCATTGATGGCAAACCTCGGATCACTGTGTTAATATGCAAAATGACAAGTATCTCACCCCTTAAGAGTGGGGAAATTGCCCCATGAGAATCGGTCTGTGGGTCACTCGAGACCTATATAGATATGGAAACGGCACCGTTAGTATTGTAATGCTGCTATCGTTCCTCGCACTCATACTCCCTTCAGATATTCTACTCACTTACTCGAGAAATCAGGGGCTGCCGCGCCTAGCGACCTCACGCCGTCTCCGCCGGTACCAGCAGTGTGCCGGTGTTCTGTTTTTGTAGTGTTACGGGCGTTTCCGGTCACGTGGGTGTTTTACGAGTAATGAAGGTAATTGTTAAGCGTCCAAGTGGAATCAGTCGCCATCTTGGAGTGGTGTTTGGTTGCAGAGTTTTTGTATTCGTATACTTTGAATATACTTTGTATCTACGTGTAAGTTGTTGTATGGAAATGTGAAGGGGATCGGGACACCTATACTTTTAATGGGGGTATATCCGTTTCTCTATCGGGTAAAATATGCCCTCTTCTTGTCATGAGTTGTGGTGATGTCGAGATGGACTCAATACTGACACATCGAGATTCTTGGTGCCGGCGGAGAGGTTTGCCATCAATGGTGGGGCCTAGCTGTAGCTGTTTTCCTATTTTCTGTTTGTAATGTGTACAGAAACTATTTTACGCTAAACTGTGGTATAACTATGGCATACAATAACTTTAGTATCAATCGTGTCAGTGTTCTGCTTGATTCAAGAGAACGGCCATAGCCATGAAATTAACACCTTCTATTTATGTCTGTTTGTTCGTCATGTCGTATAATAATTTTTCTCTATTGCTCACATATAGCCACACGGATTATTTGCTAAATGTATTAAGCAGATTACCACGAGCACTTGGCCCACCAATGGGATATCCAGGTCATTTTTACTTTGTGAATTTATGCATTTAGATCATGCACTTACAACGCTACTTACTCTTACTTTTTGTCGTTCCAGAGTACTACTCCTTGTTTTATCCTCTCTAGTGGCACTAGATAATACTAGGTCATTGGACTCTTTGTTCTATCTTTAAAACTTCTCTAATTGGTCCTGAAGAAGCGCTGTGGATCTCCTCCAGAGACCGTGCAGAAGCGCGAAACATGTTGACCCAAAGTATATCCATTATGGATATACTACACAACTAGCTATAGAGGGACATAATACCCCTCACAGCAGCATCACATCATTTGTATTTTTAACAATGACGGAGGGATCAATTCTTTAATAAATATCTTCTATACCCCCTCCAGTCATTTTTTAGACCTCACATTTAGGACTTCACTGCCAATTACCCCCATGCACCCACACGGCTTTATCAAAAGATCTCAGAAAAAGTGACCCTTCGGGGGACCCGTAGGGCATTGCAGCGCCGGCCCGACGAGGAGCACCAGCCCAATGATGAAGCATGACATCCTTCGGGTGTGTGAGGGCATCATGATAAGGACACACTGTCCCCCACTGACGGAGTAGAGGAACGACCCTACTTACTCTTATTCTACTCTTCCTTTCTAATAGGAACAGTAACTCCTGTTTGATTATTTATATGAAGTTAAGGCTATTTAGCAACAACTTGCAGCATCCAGACAAAGGATCAATTTCTAAATATCAGGCTAGGGAAAGTGCCAGTACTAGAGCACTTCCCGCGATGGCGAAAAAAGACTATGGGGAACAATGTAGGCTTTGCGGTGAAGCACCTGAGGACATCATTCATGCGCTGTGCCTCTGCAAAGTCTCCTTATACGAACGCTGGGAAATACTACGCAAGGAGTTCCTCAAGAGAGAGATAAGAACCTGCAGAGAGTCCGCGGTCATGTGTTTCAATCCGGCTGACCTAACACTCAACTGTGGGCTGGTAATATTTTTCAGGAGTGTGGAGAAAAAAGATCAAGGCCATAAATACTAGGAAGTAGAAGGATATTTACTGTGAAGTAGGCCAAAGACTTCAAAGCACTTTAGAAAACTCTTCTCTCTTAGTGGGGCCACGCAAAGATAACGTTTGTAAAACCCCTTTGCACTAACCTTTTTATTGACTTTCTTAATTCGGCATCCATTATTGCACCTCGACATATTAGGTCTTTTTAATTATAAGAATCTTAATTTTAGTAGATAAACTTGATTGTTTTAGAAAAATGAAAGATGAATTTAATGAGTGCTAATTAATGGTTTTGTAGTGATGAATAAATTGTATTGCAATGGTTTTAATTAACTAAGCAAATAAAATTTAAACCTGGATTTGAAACTTTGTTTAACCGCTTAACCGCGGCGGCAAATCCGCCGCGGTGCAGCGGTTTAGCAGAGTGGGCGGGGCCGCGTCGGCCAACGGACGTGCGCAGCACTACAGAGGTAGTGCTTGCGACGGCTGTTGGCCGACAGAAGCACCCAACGGGTTAATAGGGAGGTGGTCGAGGACTGTTTGTCCTGCACGATGGGCCACTGTACCCCATGGGTGGATTATATCAACAAACATGTTTAAATCTGGGTAGACCAACCTTTCTCTCTAAGCTATGCGACTTAACCAAAACAGACAAGATTTGGATCACAAGGTCTTATTTGACTGAAGGCAGTAGGAAAGGGAGGCAGTAGAAATGTCCAAGATCCAGAATCGGGAATATGTTTTAATCCAAACCACCCAAGGCCTGAAGCCGTCCTTGGACTTTGTGTATAACACGTGGGATAGGACTCTTAACTTTATTCAGGATGGGGTTTATCAGATGTAAAGTATTATTCTTTGTTGTGATATTTTTAAATAACATGCCAAATACTTTGCCCTTTAATGCCGACATGGTTAGGTTTTATTCATTATTATGCTGAAACGTGAATTGTATTTGTTTTTATGATCATTTTTTAATGCTCGAATAAAGCTACTTGATTTGATTAATCTGAACCGGATCTTGGGAGAGGAGCTCACGCTCCCTCCAGGCCGAACAATGCAGCTACAGGGACCAGAAAATAAAAAGTGCTAGGAAAAGCCAAATGCAGCAACAGAATTAAACCTCGGGATTGGGGATTCACGTGGTTTAGCACCACTCCATGTAAATTACTAGGAAAGTATTCAGATTAAAACAAATATTACCATGTCATCTGAGCAGTTGACGTGTGTCGTAATGTTCTCCTGGGTATACACAGGGCACGAGTCGGGGGTACACGCGGGTGGATGGCGTCCACCCACTGTTTTCACACGATGGACGCGGTCCACCCTGCTAAGAAGTTGGGCCCCACTGACAAAGATGCTGAATTTGTCCCGGGGTAATTCCCAAACACCGGGACACTTTCAGCAGCGCCTGCACGTTGTTAACTGTTTTCGATCTGCAAAATCGTGCAGGCAGGGACGGGATGGGGCTCTCTTATTTCTGGCTCATGCTGGGCCCATAACAAAGGCCGAACTTGAGGGGTGATCAGGCCTCCTTTTGTTCGAGTCTCCTGGCTAGCAGCAGTCAGGAGCCTCACACCTAGAAGCAAATGCAGCAGAGGGGAAACAAAGGTTAGCACTTCACACATACTTAAAAGAGGCAGCTTTTCACTTTGCTCAGGCTCTGTTTAGGAGATTTGCATGCACTGTAAGAATGTCAGATGTGTTGATGTTTCCCAGTATTTGCACAAAATAAATAGCATTTATATAGTGCTTACTACCCCTGAGGAGGCGTTGTAATAATTCAAATATCACTATTTTTTCTTTTAAAGCACTATGGGTAGAGGAAGCTTTAGGCTGACAAAAGGCAACATTGGTGCAACATGGGTTTGCATGTATACTCGAAATGTGCTCAAATGTACTCATGATAGACCTGCTAAACATATATGTGAGGGCTTAAGATCTGATGTCACTTCTTGTGTTGCCACTTCCTGTGATGTCACACGCTGTGATGTCACGCGCCATGATGTCACGTGCTGTGATGCCACTTGCATACTGATTAATTAGGTTAGTCCCCCCACTTCTTTTTTTAGGACTTGTGCCCTGGGTATACACACAGCTCAGGAGCCAAACATGCCTGATTTGCCAGTACAGTCCTGGTTTAAAAAAAATGTGTCCCAGCAATTTTCTGTAAATGTGTCACATGTCCCAGTTTTCAAAGATAGTAGTCTGAAGCACAAAATACGAGTTTTTGTAAACCCATGCAGGAACCATTATCGGCACTTACCAAGAAGCAATTTGAGTGACACAGAAAAACAAGTTACTTACCTTCAATAACACTTTTTCTGTTGGATACTCTATTTAAAAAAAAAAAACCTGTATTGACATTTTGTTATTTTGATACATTAACAAACTTAGTACAGATTGATCCATTCAGAAATCACCTGGTCGTACCATGGTTGGAAATGGAAGGTCTGGTAAAAGAGTGAGTGGTGGGGGATCATCTGCACTTCAACAAATCTAGTATAGAAAATGTGTTTGAACAAAATATAACCTGCAGGTAGGGGAAATGAGGGGGGAGGAAGGAAGTAAGGGACACGGCATGGGTTATAGTGGAGCCTAGTGCAGTTGCCTGTTTGCTAGGTTGAGTGATCCAAACCTCCTGCCCTACAGTGGGGTTGATTGGAAGGGGAGGTGTTAGATTTACAGGGCAGGAGGGACACGTTCAGTGGTGCTCTAAAGCGCCTGATGAAGATGGGTACAGCCGTCCGTTAGGGTATATTTTAGGTGGGGGGGTTCGCACATTGTAGTTGTCCAACATTATAGGAGTGAGGCCCAGGCTGCAGTGAGAGGATGTTTCAGAAGCACTTTGGATTCTTCTCTTTGCAGAGCAGAGCCTTCCAAGTTCCATGTCACCCCATTTAATAAGAGTTCAAAACCAAGCAGCTAGCTATTTGGCGGTTGGGGGTGGGGGTGGGGCGGGTGCTGGTAATAGCTTCTATAGCCAGGATAACAGCAAGTTTGGCAATTCCGGCACCTGTCCTATCTTTTTGGACCTTTTGTAGATTCCCGGTGCTACTGAGGCCCAGTCGTGTGGTATTGGTTAGACCATGAAAAAAGATATGATATTTAATATGTAAGTCTAAAAAGGCCTTAAGAGGGGACAAGACCAAAGCATATGTGTAAAGTCAGTAGGCTCCATAAAGCAATAAGGGCAGGTGGGGGATGCTTGGGGAAAATATTTATTTATTGCCTCTGGAGAGAGATAGGCTCTGTGTAATCTGAAATATTGTATTCATTTCCATTTTGCATTGTGAGTTATTGTGTGAGGAAGCTCTCGTGCATGTGCCCATCCCTTGTCATTAAGAGGTCTGCCCGCATCTGCCTCCCATTTACCCCCCTGGGTGGGTTAGTGACAGGGATGTAAGAGGAAGAAGGGTCTTATAAACACAAGAAACATGGTGGCTGCCATGTCCCATGGGGTACATGGCTTGGACACATGGGTGCATCTCTAGGGGAGGACTCGGGGTGGACCAGGGTCCCTTTATTGCTAGGTGTATTGTGCTATACAGACGAAATTGGCCCTTATGGAGGATGAATTTGTCCACTAGTTTCTTAAAAGACAGCCATTGCTCCTGGTCATACAAATCACCAATAGTTGTGATGCGTGCCTCATCCCAATTGCACATAGCCCTGCAGGTAATTGGCCCTGTAGGAGTCGGACGACACAGCAGGGGAATAGCAGGTGCATATGAGATTGCTTGCTTTGTAAGTGTGAGGGATCGAGCATAGCAGTGGAGGGCAACAGGGCAAAGCTTAGAACACTATTGCAATAGTCAGGTGTTTTACTAGTAGGAGAGTGTTTAAGTCTTGTGGTTCCATTGGGGGCGTCATGGAGGCTGTTTCTTCAAGTGACAATCCAGGGAGTCATCTACTCAGCCACTGCCAGTTAGTAAAAACTCTAAATGTGGGGTTCCCAATCTGCACGCCTCAGTTGTAAGTTGTCGCTTGTCCAGGGCCTCCATCCCTCTGACAGATGAAATCATCTAGTACTGCAACCAGGCCATGAAAAAAAACCTGCAGGTAGGTTCAAGGGCAGGTGCGAGAAATAGTATAGCAGGCTTTGAATGGTTATCATCTTGGAAAGGGCGATGCATCCAATTGGAGCTAGGAGCAGAGATTTCCAAAAAGATATTTGTGAAGAGACGAACATCACTGCTCTGGTACAGGTGACCTCCATAAGGTCTGAGTCTTTATGGTAGATCTTAATGCTAAGAAATTTAAACGTGGTGCCCACCCATCTCATGGGACCCCTCCTAAGATCAAGTTGAGCCTCTGGGATTCTATGAGTTAGGAGGAGAAAGACACAGGATTTGGACCAGTTCACTCAAAGATCTGACGTGAAGGCACACTTCTCCAGGATCTGTGTCAGGTCGCTTGTAGGGTCCTGAAAATCTTTTACACAATGGAGAAGACTATCAGCATACAAGGAGACTGTTCTGGTTCCATCTGGAAGTAGGATTCCCCAGTTCACCCACCCTCCCCGGTTCGTAGTGGGCATGGCAAGAGCGCAGAGTAGGGTGGACAGAGGACAGTCCTAGAGGGTTCCTTGATTTATTTTAAAGGGAGAGGAGATCAATTTGCCTATTCGGACACGTGCTATGTGTTGCATGTAGAGCGCTTTGACTAACTGAATAATGCAAGGACCAAAACCATAGCGCAGCAGGATCTTGTATAGGTATGCCCATCAAACGGTATTAAATGCTTTTTTGAGATCCAAACTCAATACTGCGGCTCTAGGCCAGGTTGGGGGGGGTTGGTTGGGGGTGCCACTATGATACAACATAATTGATGGAAGTTTAAGGTGGTGTTCCTGTGAGGTTTGAATACATTTTGATTTCTGGTGGCATACCTTAACCACAGATTCCTCACCTTAGGATACTCTTCAGGTGCTGAAACTAGAAACATTTTACAGCAGTGCTTCCGTGTGCCATGAGGTGGCACTGTGCCATTCTGCCCCGGTTCCATACCACCCTGAAGTGACAGAGCAGATCCGCATATAAGGGCCACCCCTGCCCACTGATGTAAGTTTCTTGTCTTTTTCCCTTTCCACCACCTCAGATAAAGAGAGTGAATGAATTGTTGGCATCAGTGTGCTGAATACTAATTTGGGACCTTTTTAGATGTTAGATGTTAAAAAGAGGCCACTCCACAGAATGGGGGGATGGAGAATCCACCAGAAAGAGTGATACCAAATGCAAGTAACTTGTTCTTCTGATGGATACTTCTAACTGCTGATTCCTAACCTTATAATAGAGACCCAAGCAGTAACTCCCCAGGTGGAGAGTCTGTGGAGTGGCCTTAGACCAAAACCATAAAGTCTTACAGGTCCAAATGGGCAAAATGCCCTTGCCGCCAGACCTGACTGTCAAGGCAGCAGTGCTTCCTGAATGTATGCACAGAAGCCCAGATCACTGTCTGGCAGATGTCAAGGACAGGCACTCTATGAGCCAAGGCAGTGATAGCAGCCTTAGCCCTCGTGAAATGGGCTCTCAGACCTTCTGGAGGATGTTTTTTGACCAGTGCGTAGCAATTCTTTTTTTGTTCCGGAGAACCCCACAAAAAGTAGATCATTTACTGGATGGTCCTCGGAGCGGTCAATGTAAATTCCTAAAGACCTTTTGGGATGTCAAGTGGTCAAGTGGATGAAGCCCACCTCCTCTTTCGAGGAGTGAGAGGGAGTGAAGAACACAGGCAGAGTGATGTATTGCCCAATGCGGAAGAAAGTCATGACTTTTGGCAAGACTGCCGCCCGAGTTCTCAGCACCAACTTGTCTGGGGAAAAAGGTGGTATAGGGCAGTTGCGCTGAAAGTGCTTGAAATTTAATCATGTGTGAGCTGACGTAATTGAAATGAGGAAAAAGGTTGTTAAAGACAGGAGATGCAACAAGCAGCTATGCAGTGGCTTGAAGGGCATGAATAGGATAAACGTCAGGCCACGTTAAGGTTCCACTGTGGCATCACAAATGGAATAGGAGGAAACCTGTTAAACCTTTTATAAATCTCATCACAACAGGTGATTTAAACAAGGACCATCAATCTGACAAGTGTAGAAAGGGCCGACAAGTAACCTTTAATATTGGCCACTGCAAGGCTTTGCTGGGCCAAAGATAAAACAAATAAAAGAACGCCCAAAGTCAGTGTTTCGCGAACGCCACACCAGGATCCAAATTTGTCCCAGTAACCAGCATAAATGGACTTCATAGCTATGCATATGGCTGCAAGATTGCAAAAGATACACAAATGATGGACAGAATGCAGAACAAATCAAAACATTCACCCCCAGTCAAGAGATCTGGGTTAAATCCATTGTTCTTTTGCTCACCATGTCACCCCAGTTTAGCCCCAGCCATATGCAAATCAGTCTTGACCCTGTTCCTGGATTTAACCCAGATCTCTTGATTGGGAGTGAATGTATGATTTATTCAACATTCCGTCCATCATTTGTTTGCGTAGCACTTTTCGCCCTAAGTGGGATGTGCATGCCCAGACATGGGTCCCTTGCTCACTGTGCCACTGGATTCAAGCTAGCCTGGCTGATGAGGGGTAATACCCCGAAACCGGTCCCAGGATGCTTGTTTCCAGTCCAGTGAGGACCTGGCTTGGCAATACGGGCTGGACTGTTCCCCTGAGGAACAGGGTCAAGACTGATTTGCATATGGCTGGGTCCAAACTGAGGTGGCATTGTGAGCAAAAGAACGATGGATTTAACCCAGATCTCTTGACTGGGGGCGAATGTATGATTGATTTAACCAACATTCCGTCCATCATTTGTTTGCGTAGCACTTTTCGCCCTAAGTGAGATGGGTATGCCAAGACGTGGGTCCCTTGCTCACTGTGCCACTGGATTCAAGCTACCCTGGCTGATCAGTGGTAATACCCTGAAACCGGTCCCAGGATGCTTGTTTCCAGTCCAGGGAGGACCTGGCTTGGCAGTATGGGCTGGACTGTTACCATGAGGAACAGTATCAATACTGATTTGCATATGGCTGGGTCCATACTGGGGTGGTGTGGTGAGCAAAATAACAATGGATTAAACCCAGATCTTTGTGACTGGGGGTGAATGTTTGTATTGTTCAGCATTCTGTCCATCATTTGTTCCTTTTGCTTTTGTCGCCCTAAGTGGGAAGGGTATGCCCAGACGTGGGTCCAGTGCTCACTGCGCCACTGGATTCAAGCTAGCCTGGCTGATGAGGGGTGATGCCCCGAAACCGGTTCCAGGATGCTTGTTTCTGGTCCAGGGAGGACCTGGCTTGGCAGTCCGGGCTGGACTGTTCCAATGAGGAACAGGGTCAAAACTGATTTGCATATGGCTGGGTCCAAACTGGGGTGGTGTGGTGAGCAAAAGAATGATGGATTAAACCCAAATCTTTGTGACTGGGGGTGAATGTTTGCATTGTTCAGCATTCTGTCCATCATTTGTTCCTTTTACTTTTAGAAAGTGGGCATTTTCTTGCTTTACCATTCTGTGTCTCTGCCTGCCTGTGGAATGCACGTCTGAGGGAAGGTGATAGTTGGGCTGTTTGTGCATTCAATCTAGACAGTCACACAAAGGGAACCGAGGTGTGCCCTGCATATCCTGATGTCCCATCACCAGCCTGATAGGTGTTCCTGAGCTAGCGTGGTGGGAGGAGTTGACACTGACACCTGAATAGGTCTGTGCCTGTCCTCACACAAAGCTGTCTCCACCCCTCTGTAGTGTTTCGGAAGCCAGGTCAGGGAAAGGCAGGTTCTTGGGCACTACAAAGACTTTTCTTTGAAGTTTGCCTACTTCACAGTCAGAAACTGATATAAGTACTGGAGCTATGACACCATAACTTTGAAACACTTCTGGACTAAGAGGAGATTCTGCCAAGAGGACGAGCTGGAGAAGCTATAGGAGGGGAACTGCCTCTTTGCTTATTGCTGTGTTGGGCTGGCCTGCTGCTTGCTGCTTCTGTCTTGGGCAGTGAAAGTACTGGACTTTGTTTTCTGTATCTTGCTTGCCACGGTTCTCCAGAGGCTTGTGTGTGCTTGCCTCATGTTAAGAAGTCTCAAGGCCCATCAAAGACTTCATCTGCAGCCCTGACCTCCTCTGCTGGGAGTTCTGACCTGCCAGGTTGGGCCAATTCCAGTTCTGGGCCCTTGGATGTAGTTTTGCTGCAAAGGACTGAAGAAAATCCACGCATTGACCTCCAGCGCCTGTTTTTCCTGATGAAAGCACCACCATGCGGTTGAAAAACGAAAGCATCGCCGCAGTGCGGCTGAAGAATCCACGTAGCGCCTGCTGGGTGGCTGAAAGATCGTCGCAGCCCGAGTCCGGAGCACTGTGTCACCGACATACGTGGCACCCAGTCTGACTCCGATGCAGGCCCTGCTGCTCAGCTGAAAAAATAAACGCATCACCTGCTTCGCAGCTAGAAAATTGGCAAAGCACCTGTTTTGCTGCTGCCGCGATGACCCAGTGCGTCCCGATTTTCGATGCATCGCACCTGTGCGCCAAGTTCTTCATTGACGCTGCCCAGCAGTAAGGAACCAAGGCCACATCACCGGAAACCGACGCATCACCACCCCTGACAGTAAGGAACCGATGCATCTCCTCACCTGCTCTCCAGTAAGAAACCGATGAATCACCTCCCCTGGCAGTAAGGAACCTACGCACCACCTCCCTCGGGAGTAAGGAACAGATGCATTGCTTTGCTTTTCAGGTGCCTCACCTCCCCTGCGCCTGTTTTCGTCTTTGATTTTGATGCGTCCCGGTTACGTTGTGATAAAAGTGGCACATCCATAGTTTCCTATGGACTGAACTATTTTGAACTTTTTAAAAGTGATATCTTGATTTGTGTATGTTGGATTTTTATCGTTTTGGTCTTATTTTACTCAGATAAATATTGCTTATTTTTTTTCTAAACGGGTGTGGTGTCCATTTGTAATGTTTGCACTGTGTTACTTTGTGTGTAGGTACAAATGCTTTAGACATTGACTCTGAGATAAGTCTGACTGCTCGTGCCAAGCTACCAAGGGGGTAAGCAGGGGTTATCTTGGGTGTGTAACTCCCTTACCCAGACTAGAATAAGGGTCCCTACTTTGACTGGGTGCAAGCCACTGCCAACTAGAGACCCAATTTCTAACACTGCAAACCCCTAATGTGTTCCCAAAAAAACAGGTGTCTAAACCCACTAGTTTGCTCTCTAAATCTAGGCCTCATGATTCATGCTTTTGACCACCGGGCCCTTTTGCTCAATAGCTTGTGCTCACTAAAACCAGACTACACCATTCAGACAGGGTGTACTTGCATTTGTTTAATTTCTCTTACATACCTTACAGTCCCTATATGACATGTGCTTTCAAGGAGGACATCATTGTAGTAAGAGAGTAAAACAAGACCCAATGACTCAAGAGTGAATAGTCATTAAAACCGAGGCCTACAATTCACAAGCTTGACTTTTTAAAGTCAAAATCTCTCACTAGAGTCTGTGCTCATCAAAACAAGGCACTCATAGCGCCAGTAGTACTTGTGCTAATTAAAAACAACTTCTATAAAGGCTCTAGTAAGCGCCTATTATTCTCACGTTTCTTAAAGTGACAGGTCTCATCGGAGCTCTGATACTGTGCCATTCAGCAGCAAGGAGATTCAGTGCATACGACGGTAAGCATTTCTGAATTAGTGAAAATGTAATTTACATGTCCCGTGTGCAAACAAAACAAAAAGTGCACATTTCCACATCTTCTAGTGGACATATCAAGTTATCACAATAAATGGAGCTAGCAGGTGACCCATAGGCTTAGAACCAAGAAGCTTGGGTTCAGGAACGACTCATCTATATAGGTGAGCTAAGTTGTCTCCTATAGAGCCAAGGTATGTGGTGCTCCAAATTTGAGAAAACTTAAATCAAATGAAAATGAAGGGGAAAATAACATTCTTGGGGCATCAAACACATGGTTTTCACATGCATCTGTTGCTCAAAGCTAATCAAAGGTTATACTGCCTGAGTATCGAGCCCAGTTCCTCTCCTTGTCACACTGTGTGATCTTGAACAATGAATTTAACAGTGTTGCTGACCGTTGGCTGCTCCTCTGCTATGGCGGAGGAGCGTCGGAGGAGCGTCGGAGGAGCGTTGCCCCACTTCTTTTAAGCAGTGCGAAGTTGAAACATAAAATGATAATAACTTTGAGTTATTATCAATTTATGCTTGTGCTGCTTTGCGGGTGGGTGGACGGGGCTGCTCTCCTCTCGGAGCAGGGCAGGGGGGGAGTGGTTTGCTCACTCCTAAGTGCACATGACTGTTTGGCCGGCCCTCTCGGGCTGCCCAAAACAGTCATGCGCACTTTCCCTGTTCTCCATGTAGGCTGCACTACAGCCTGCATGGAGAACATACCCACGCCCCCATTCCCTGGCTGAGCGTTGAACTAGGACGCTAAGACCAATGATTGGTCAGTGGAGCCTGGCTGTGCTTCCTGTTCCTTGAGTTTGACGAGAAGAGCAGGGGCAGAGATGCGGGACCCGACGGCAAGGTACGTTTATTTATTTTTTATATTGCACACACCCCCACGCAAACACCCCCCCCAAGCCACCCCACCACCCGAGAGCCATGCCGGCCGCTCCTGGCTGCTTCTTTAGAGTAGCAGAGGTTTGCTGACGTGGGCCCGCTCCTGGCACACAGGAGTCACGACGACCACAGGGGCCGCCCGGCACCAAGGAGAGTTGTAGAATCGAGAGACTAGTGACGACGACTCATTCAGTGAGTCTACTGTCAGTCTCACTCTCTCACATGACCAGGCCGTAAGACACTAACAGTGAAGTGATGGCCCGACTGCCGTTGAGCGGCTGTTGGTCACTCACTTGAGTCTGAGACACTAGTCCGACTTCGAAGAGACAGACCCGTCTGTCCCCGCAGCCTTATAAAGAGCGCCGCAGGGGCTGACCAATAAATCTTGCCAGGGTCGTCATTGGTAGCGCTTTCGTGCGCTACTAGATTAACAGCCCTGTGACCCAAACAAGGTACACACACACACACCGCCATCTCAGCTAGGGTGGCAACACGTGCCTTAGCCCAGAACAAAGAACTTGCTTACAAAAATCACTCTGCTGCATTGCACCTGTCCACTGACTCCACCAGCATGTCGAGTGACTGATAGGCCTAGGCCTGCGCAGCCGATACATACACCATAGCAATGCAACAGGTGAGACTAGTTCTTTTCCACAGGCCCAGCTTGCAGGCAATCATGATGCAGAGCTTCAGCAGTGCAATCAAACGCTGGTGCAGCTCACACTTGCTGAGTGATTTTATGCCAGCACAGCTTGCCAAACAGCGAGGGTTCACCAGCAAGGTGTCAGGGGGTGCAACGGGTTGCTTAGTGGTTGCAGTTGAGGCCCCTGGCAATCCCTAATTGACATCCATGGGCGAATGGCCACATTGGCATCTGCCACATTCTCCATATCTCCCATATAATTACAGCAGGCGCAAGAGAGAAAAAGTGTATATTGTAAATGTATTCATATAGCACTCACGATGCCTGACGAGGCATTGCAGTGCTTTTTCAGTGAGTAACACGCTACTCCGGAACCCAAGATTAGTAGTTAGTAGATTAGTGCCCATTTCTTTTTTGTTTTTCGTGTGCATTAGTTGTGTTAGCTTTGTTCTGTTGATTTCATGCATGTTTAATAGCGTTTGGAGTAGGGATAGAATGACATGAATGGATTTGAAAGGGGAAGTAGTAAGTTGTTTTTGTAAGTAGTGGTCGTGTGTACTTGTTTGTTGGGTGGTAAGGCTAAAAAGAAGTGGTGAAAATTTGAGAAGGATGTTTGGGAGTTCATAGTAGTTAGAAAGGTTTGGGATGAGACAGAGGGAGGAGAGATGGGAAGGACAGAAGGATTTTAAAGTGAAAATAATTTATGCATATATATATAGAATATATATAAATGGGACATATAGAATGGGATGAATACCTATTCTTACAGTGCAAATTCCCAAAAATTCCAGCACTTTATCTTTTGCCCAAACTGCATAAAAATCTAAGCAACCCGCCTGGGAGGCCAATTGTATCATCACGAGAAAGCATGTTGGAAAATACATCCAAGTATGTGGATTATTTTCTACAGCCCTTTGTGCAGGCTTTACCCTCCTATGTTAAAGACACAGGGGATTTCTTAAGGTTAATTAACAATGTCAACTGGAGTAAAGAGTATTTGATCATCAGTTTAGACGTTAACAGCTTATACACCTGCATCCAATGTTCCCTCTAATTTTTTTCCTCTGTGTGCGGCAGTGTAGGGTCTCTGTGCGCTGCAGCCATGGCTATGTGCGCCAGGAACCAGACTGCGCTTGTGCGCAGCGCCAAATATCACTCCAAACTTTTGCTTTAAAAAACTGAAAAGACGGTGCATTTCCACACATACAACCCACGTTAAGGGGCTTCAGGCAGATTTGCACCAACGTGGCGCATTTTCCATAAGCATAGATATCAAAGAATGTGGCCCTATCACGTTTATGCTGATAAAAGCTTTTAATTTTTTTTTCCAGACTATCCATGATCAAATTTTACAAGAATATCGCAAATTTAAAAAGGTGAGTAGTAAAGATTTTCAAAGGCATGTGGGCATTTGTTTAAGTATTCATGTTAATCACAGCTCGTGAAGGGGCTGTGATTAACATAAATACTTAAACAAAAGCCCACAATTGCTCTCGCAGCCGCACTTTACAGCCCTGCCAAGTGTCACACATCTCGCGTTACACTAACACATTTTAAGTCACATTACCACATGTAAAAAGATTGTCACACAAATCAGCTTACTAAAAAGCTGAGTGTATTACCTGTTTTAATGCTTTGTAGAGTCGAATATTTTGTGAGGTTGTAGGCGGCGCCCAGCAGTCAATGCGAGTGCTGTTATGCTTTGCTGGGACCAGGCTGGTTATTGGACTGTCTTTTGTTTGTGTTGCGTAGCGCAGGCTGACCTGGCTACCTCCCCCGGCACCAAAAGGTCAGTAGTAGTGCACACGTGCGTGCAGCCATGTGGCCTGCAAACACAACAAAGTTTACTATTGCCAGGCAGTCCGCCAGTGTCAGTGCAGCTAAAGGAAGAAGTTCAGCAGGTGCGTTGTGTGGACAGACAGGGACTGAAAGGCTCCAGTCGGCGCAGGCAGGATGTTTTCAATTTCAAATTCCTGCTGCAGCCAGCCTGGGCCAACTAGAATTGCTGCTGCCGGAATTAAATTAAAGGAAAAGGATTGTCCTCCTCGGCGCGTGCTACCTTCCCATGCTTGTGTGTGGGGGTGGTGTTCGCTGGGGGCTGTGTCCAGTCACGGTGAGAGGAGGTACGTATTCCATGTTTGATTTCTGATCACTTTTTTAGATTAAGTGCCAAAATTTAGCGCTATAATGCAGTGCGCAACATCACTTGTAAATTCTGCCTAAATAAAGAGACATTCGAGATTAAAATTGTCGATCCTGCATTGTTTTATTACAGCTTGTGCTAAAATGGGATTCTGGTTTAAACAAAGCAGTCAATGACGGAGATTCTCCTAAAGGATCAGAACATGTATTCCCAGTTAGCACCATCGCTTCCTGTTACAGGGCCTAAAGGAGCTGTAATTACCTACTTATAGTTATTAGAAAGTGAGATCTGGTCGACTGAGATCCGAGGTTGTTCCGTTATGCAGATATAAAAAAAAGTTGAACACTAGAAGAAATACAGCATGCATGGGGCAAAATAAGCTATGAGGTAGTGTACCATTCTCCGTAATTAATCTGGTCCAAACAGGTAGAGTAATGCTTAACTGTGAATGCACTAGACATTGAAACAGATGTAGGAAATCCTGACCCTGCTCTGAAATAAAAAAACATGCTGTTCCTTCAAAGCTAGGTTTAAAAATTCACAATCTACCATTCAAATGGGTGCAATTTCTGATGTTCCCTTCGTCTTCATTGCTCGATTTTGCTCCTGAGAATGTGTCACTCATAGTCATTGAATGTCACTCATAATTTCACTGAAATTATGAAAATGTCACAAATAGGCAACCTGAAACCTTGGCAGCCTTGGCTTTACTAACAAAAGAGTAGAGCAAGTTTAAAAACACAGCGTGTACTTTCTGAAAGTACACACTGTGTTTTTAAACTTGCTCTACTCTTTGTTAGTAAAGCGATGCGAGGAAGATGGTGGGCTTTTGTTTAAGTATTCATGTTAATCACAGCTCGTGAAGGAGCTGTGATTAACATGAATACTTAAACAAAAGCCCACAATCTGCCCCGCACCACAAAATACAGCAAGTGCCCCAAGCCTAAAGCCCCAAGCCAGCCTTACCTGCACTCCTGACTCACGCTGGCAAAACCGCAGGAAGTGCCTGTTTTTCGCGCCGCTCGCTTTCTAAAGCGGCGGCGCGAACTCTCTCGCTGGATGTCCTGCGTGTGTGCGCACTCCACACACGGGAGTGCGCGCTCAATGGAAGAGAGGTGCACGCGCGCGCCTTATTGGGAACAGTGCCTGCATCCCCCATGATTTAGGTATCGACGCATGTAGATACTTCCTGAAAGGGAGATCTCTTTCTTATCTATTGCATACAGAGATGCTGCTCGAGATGATGCATAATTGCCTTACCAACAATTTCTTTCTTTTCAATAAGCAATTGTATAAACAAATCCAGGGCGATGGGAACTTGCTTCGCCCCCAGCTTTGCCGGGTTGTACCTGGGCTGGTGGGAGAAGCAAGTGGTGAGCAACATCAAACAGTTTGAAGACCACGTCGTCCTCTGGGTGCGTTACATCGATGACATCTTCTGCATTTGGAAAGGCACTAAATATCAAGCACAGGATTTCATTGTTATACTCAATGATAATTCGTTAAATTTGAAATTTAGTAGTCAGATACACAATACCACCATTGAATTTCTAGATTTAAAACTCGAAGTAAAAGACAATAAATTGACAAGCAGACTATTCCGCAAGAAAACCGCGGGCAACAGTCTGTTACACGCGGACAGCTGTCATCCGAGGAATCTAATTCAGAGCATTCCGTTTGGTGGACTGTTAAGAGCCAAACGGAATTGTAGTACAGATGAAGGATTCCAAAAAGAAAAAGACATCATGACTCAGAGATTCCTTGAAAGAGGGTTCACCAAAAAAACTATCAAAAAAGCGAGTGATAAGGTACATAAACTGAAGCGAGACGAACTGTTCATACCCAAATCGAAATTGGTGAACAAGGATGAACAAATAAGATTTATAACAACCTATCACAACCAGGCTTGGGAAGTTAGAAGAAGTTTGAAAAAATACTGGGAAGTTCTTAAAACCGACCCAGATTTAGCGAAACCAGTAGGTGAAAACCCAGCAGTAACTTTCAGGAAGGCAAGATCCCTGAGAGATACATTAAGCACATGTTTAGTGAACAGTGATAAAGGCAAGACTGGTATTAAGGGATTTTACATCTGTAACAAGTGTAAGGCCTGTAAATACAGCAAAAATTGTAAACTGCTCAAACTGTCTGAAAATCAACCAGCATTCAACATCTCAAAACACCTTTCTTGCAATACAGAATACGTTGTTTGTGCTCTTATGTGCCCATGTAATACATTTTACATAGGCAGCACAATACATAAAGCCAAAAAGCGTGTACTCGAACATATGAGAGCAATTAAAGACAATGACAAGCAATATCCGATTGCCCGACACTTTAAGACCTTACACAATCAAAATTGTAATCTTTTGAAATTTGTTGTCCTTGACAAAATACCGATTAGAGAAAGAGGTGGAAATAGGACATTGGAATTAAGAAGACTCGAATCTAAGATGATCATTAAATATAACACCCTTCATCCTACAGGGTTAAACCTGGATGAAGAACTGGCCGTACATCTGGGATAACTCTATAGTATCTAAGATTGTGTGATTATTTCCCTGAGAGAAATGTTTACGAATTGTAGGTTTTAGAATAATTTTAATTGTAACAGATTTTCGTGAAATTTATTTCAATCACTAATTTTGTTCTGTTTTGTCCTTTTTTTCAGATGAGGAAATGCTGAAGAGTTAAAATATCCGGCTACTGTTGTACAGTAGGAATATAATTATGAATTTTGTATTTGCTGGTTGTTAAAATGTAAAAGCCCACTGGGGCTAAATTGTGGAAAAACCTTCTTTGAAAATCTTTATTGGTGTTTATTCCTAATGGGATTGCCTGTTGAATTATTCATCACATTCCTGCATTCAGCATGAACTGTCCACTGAGGCAGAAATGCATATTGATTGACACTGTTTAAATCAAGACAGGGAATGACTGCCCACTGGGGCTGAATTGCAATTTTTCAAAGTCCATCATGTCAGCAACATAAGTATGTAGCGACAGTAGAGATGTATTTATAATTATGAGTCATGAAAGTTCACGTTTTGGTAAACTGGCAAATAATTGTATTGAATGACTCTGATGCAACTTTATTGATGAAACTTGTCACAAACAGAATATGTTTTTTATTTCCATTACGTGCACGTTACACTGTGGTGTCCCTTTAAATAATGAACCGGAAACAGAGTAAAACTAACCAGTGATCAAGAAGCGAAGGCTTCGAAACGCGTTGGGATTTTGTGAAGGTGTTTGCTTAAATAAAACACGCTGAACATTGGAGCCGTGGCACTGTGGTTTTTTGCTGGAACTAAGGAGTATACGGCAAGACTGACAGGTTGTTGTGTGGATTTATGGGGATCGCTACCCCGCCGTGTTGCTCACTGCTCAAAGAGGCTTGGGTCACAGTGAATGCTCAATGGTGGATATATATATAATATATGTATATATATATATATATATATATATATATATATATATATATATATATATATATATATTCTTCCAACAGTTCTCCGCTAGTAAGCAGAAAGTACTCGGGCACTCAAATATGCTGAAAAAAGTTTTAATAGCTGAAAGAACGACGCGTTTCGGCTTTCGCCTTGTTCATGCTTCTAGTTGCATTCAAATTTCACGCGTGATTTTATCCACATCTTTTAGTCACAATTAAAGAAGGACTGAGCACCCATATAGTGTATGTACAAAGATTTCAACAATTGGCGGCCATTTAGTAATGTCGTTTGTAATGTGGTAGTCATGCAGTAAATACAAAATTCAATTCCAATAAAAGCAGCAGTTCATAGATTTTTTCTAATTAATTTCTTTATTAGTTTTTCCTCCAAATCTGCAGACCATGTTCATATACAATTATACATCTCATCTACCTCAGCCGAGGCAGTGAACATTCCAACCATCAACTCAGGAATTGAGACCTATACCCACGTCCGTGGTGGGTTTCCAATCTATCATGGTTTGCTTCGATTTTTTCATTTCATGATAACCCAACTGAAGTTAAACTGCCCCCCATCCCCCCAAGCCCCCCCTCAATAACCCCCCACGCCACCCCCCCTCCCCGCCTGCCGGGTCTTTATAACTTGAGGTCCGTGCATCTCAATGCTCATTCTGGGTCTCCGTTTGTCTCCCCCCTTGGCTTGGGGCCGTCCCCCCTATGGAGGTCGTCCCCTCCGTTGACACCTGTGTGGATTGTGGGGCCTGTACCATTATCTCCTGGATCATCATTCCCCATGCCAGTAGTACCTCAGGTAGTTTGTCATCTCGTCTAGTGTTTCGCATATGCCCCTCCTCGACCAGAGCCCACTCCCTCAAGTCTGTTTTCCACTTAGCCAGTAGTGGCCCTTGTTGAGTTAACCAATGGATCGCAATGCGCCGCCTAGCTATAACGAGTCCCAGAACCAGGAACCGCCTACTTGTCTTACGTTTAGGATCACGAGGAATCAGGCCCAGGAGACAAGGGCGCGGGTCCATGGCAATCGTCCACCCTGTAATCCTTGTCAGGTCCTCTAGGACCGCCCTCCAGTACGTCTGGATTGTTGGACATGTCCACACCATATGAGGAAAATCCGCCTGAGCGTGGCGACATCTAGGGCAATGTGGATCCCTGGAACTATCAATGTCCTGGAGCCGCCAAGGTGAGAGGTAAGTCATATGTACTATGTTATACTGGATTTGCTTAAAACGATTGCATACCGACACCTTCCGCACACTCTCATGGATTTTTTCCCAGTCCCGTGGTGTGATATCCTGCGGACACACCCGCTGCCATTTCTCCTCTATTTTAAGGGGTCCAACCTTTTTATCTTCCCTCAACGCCCTATATAGGTGGGTAACAAACTTCCGCCCCCCTGCCATAGTAATCATCGTGACCAGGGTATGGGTGTGCCCCGGAGCCTCTGGGAACGAGGGCCACAATTGCCGCGCCGTTGCCGCTATTTTAGCATATTGCAGGAATTGCCCTGATCCCAGCTCAAAGTTTGCCACTGCCTCCTGATAGGTAATGAATTTGTTGTCCGGATAGAGGTCAGAGAGCATAAGGCAGCCCCCATCCTTCGACTTGTCAGTTGACATAACCTGTTCGATTTGAGCGAAAGGCAGCATAAGCCAGAAATCTGCCTCTGGGGCAAACGGCCGATCCCGGATAAGTCTTCGGACCACTCGATTCCATATTGCAGCTAATAGCCGCACCAATGGAGGACAGTGTTCCCGCTGCCCCCCCCGCCCGCCAGAGAAGTGCTCCTAACTGTTGGTCTCCATAGGTGTCCGCCAACAAGGACCTTTCCCAGGAGGGGTCCGTGTCCAACCAGGCTATAGCATGTTGGAGTTGTGATGCAAAGTAATAAAGTTCCAGATCCGGGATTTCTAAACCTCATTTGCCCCACGTACGCTTCATGACCTCTAGGCTAATCCGACATCGTTTCCCGTTCCAGAGCAGTAGAATGAGCAGTGCATCCAATTCCCTAAATACCCGATGCAGGAGTTCAAAGAAGGGCCCCTGCATTGTGAAGAGACATCTAGGCAGGACCACCATCTTTATCAGGGCGATCTTCCCCATCAAGGAGAGTTTGAGTGTGTTCCAGAAGGCAATACTGACCCGGAGCCCTCTTAATATCCTCCCCATATTGTGTTGGTAAAAGGGGGTCTCATCCCTACTTATCCATACCCCCATATATCACAGTGTGTCCTCTACCCATGGTAGTCCCAGCTCCGGGAGCTGGACCCCGTCCCATTCGCTTGCCGACCCAATCGCGTATAGTTATGACTTTGCTTTGTTAATGTAAAGCCCGGAGGCTTCAGCAAATTGAGTCGGTGCAGCAAACAGTACCGGCAATGACTGGGTCGGTTCAGGTATATCAAAGCATCGTTGGCGTACAGAGACACGATATGTTCCGTATCCCCCACCCGGATGCCCCGCCCTTGGAGGACCCCACGGATATGACATGCCAATGGCTCCATTGCCAGGGCGAACAGCAAGGGGGAGAGCGGGCATCCCTGCCGCGTCCCCCTTTCTATGGACAGTGCGTCCGACACGTACCGTCCCGTGCGAACCCTCGCCACCGGTCGAGCATAAAGCAGTTTTACCCAATTTACAAATCCCTCGCCCAGTCTCATTTTGAGAAGCACCTGCCATAAATATTCCCATCGGATTGAGTCGAACGCTTGTTCGGTATCTAGGAACACTAAGGTGCTCTGTTGGGCACTTCCCTCCAATGATTGCATAACGTGGGCGAGGCGGCGAATATTCCGTAGCGTGTTCCTGCCTGGTATGAAACCTGACTGATCCTCGTGTACCAGCTGTCGGAGATATGGGAGGAGCCTACTTGCTAGCACTTGGCTAATGATTTTAAGGTCCACGTTCAGCATGGAAATTGGCCGATAAGAACTGGGGAGCAGGGGATCCTTCCCCGGTTTGGGGATCATCACTATCAATGCTTCGCGCATGGAATCTGGGAGTATGCCTCGTTCACTGGCTTCCGCCGCGATTTCCAGGAGTTTAGGGATCATGCCCCCCCCCCAAAGTCTTTATAGAGCTCAACCGCTAGGCCATCCATCCCGGGGGACTTAGCGGTCTTCAAATGGGCAATTGCTGCCCGTATCTCCTCTCCTCTGAACGGGGCCCCCAAAGACTCCTGACTCTCCGGGTCTATGCAGGGCAGTTCCATCTCAGCTAGATAGGCCTCCACCACCTGAGGGGCGGTGGGGGACTGGGGTTCAGAGTATATTCTATGCAAATGGGATACAAATGCCTTATTGATCTCATGCTGAGTGTAAACCATATGGCTGTGTTCATTCTTAATTGTTAAAATCGGGTGAGGCTGAGTTTCCATCCGAATCATGCGTGCTAGTAGGTGTCCGGCCTTGTCCCCCTCCGTGTACCAGCGGCACCTGCTCGCAGTTCTATTAAATTTGCCTAATGAGTCCCAAATGTCCCCTATTTTCCGTCTCAGTTCTGCCCATATAGACGGCCCTTCCCTGTCTGTGGGAAGCTCCTCCTCTAGAGCTGCCAAGCGCTCCTCCTGCTGACGTAGATCCCGTTCCAGCACTTTTTTAACCCCTACCTCCTTGGACATACAGACCCCCCATATCACCACCTTCATTGCGTCCCATTCGATCGCCCTAGTGCTGCCCGTGCCCCAGTTCACATCAAAATAGACATCCAGCCCTTGCGTTATTGCAGCTTTATAGGTCGGGTCCCCAAAGGCTTCGATGTTGAGCCTCCGTAACGGTACCTGAGATCTCGGCCGGCCCAGGGGAATATGTTATTAGCAGAGGGGAGTGATCGGACAGGTAGCGGGCCAAATATTGCGTCTCCCCTATCTGATGAGCAGCCGTCATTTGAATAAAGAAATAGTCTAGTCTACTATAGGTATTGGCAGCAGGCGTGTGGCACGAATACACTCGACGGCCAGGGTTACGGTGTCGCCATATATCCAGTAAGCAATCGTTTTGGAGCATCTGGCCCATGGCCTCTCTCACTTTAGGTTTGGCATCCAGTTTTGGGGGGTGTCTATCTAACTCCCCATCAAGGGCCACAATTAAAATCCCCTGCAACAATCAGTTCTGTGTCTGGATCCAGATCTATCTGTCCCAAGACTCGATTCAAAAACTCACCATCATCACTATTTGGGGCATAAATATTTGCCAAGCATATACTGTGCCCATCTAGCGTCCCCTCTACCGTTACATATCTCCCATCAGGATCTTGTCTAGTGTTTATAGCCTTAAAGGGAACTCCTGGTGCCACCCAAATAAAGCGCTCCTCTAGCAAACCCTGAGTAGGAGGTTGCGAAAAATTGACCCCTCCACCTGCGTTGAACATATTTAAGACAGTCTCCCCAGAGGTGCGTTTCCTGGAGTAGGGCTATACTTATTCCATACCGCCTGAGGTATGTTGCCACCCGGATCCGTTTGACCACATTATTGAGCCCCCGGACATTCCATGTTATAAATTTGTACTTCTGTGTGTCACCTGGCATGAGTCAGCTGCTGTTGGTGCGGCGGCACCCGACGTTCGTGTGGGGGACCCCCAACAGTGTTGTAGTGTGACCCCTTGTGTTGCAATCTCTTCTGACCTCTAGCGACGCGGCATAGACCAGACCCGGCAGTAACCCAAATAGAACAACATTGCAAACCCCCAGTCCCACTCCCCCCGCCCACAGGCAGTAGTACTTCATTCTCACAACCCAACCCTGGTCTGAGGACTCAGAACCCCGCCCCAAAGCTCCACCCACCCCCTAGATCACCCTCCCCAACTTGAAGTAACGACTATGAATTAAATAACTTTCACAAGTCAGGTAACCCCCCCCCGGACTCAGATATTCAGCCAAACTGACTGGCACCGCGCTGCCCCGCCCGACTAGTGGTCTAGCCAGGTCGCCTCAGCGCACTACAGCTGGCATGTCGAAAGGGTACATTGGCGGAATAGTGCCTCCCTCCTCAAAAAAAAACGTTCCAGCCCCCCCTCCCCCTTTATTGTCTCTGGGCCCAGGACCCTCTCTTGTGAGCCCCGCAGCAGAGTCAAGTGTCCTTCGGGTCAAATCTTGTACTCACAGTTTCAATGACCCTGAACCCCAAGGTCCCAATTCGATGTCTGCCTCTCAAGTGTCGCTGGAGCCCCCATCGACTGGGCTGGTGTCGCCCCCCTGTTCCGTCTGCGTTTCTTGCACCAGACGTAATGGAGAAAACTGGTTCTGTGTCTGGATCGCCTCCCTCTCCGTAAGGAGGGTGCCATCTGGTCCCACCATGATGCGGCCTCCGTCTGACAAGTCCCGGACCCTGGGTCTCTGTTCACCATTGCGACGTTGCTGGTTCCGTTGCCGACCACTCCTCCTCCTCTGTTCTTGCCAGCCCTGGTTTTGGTCCTGGCCTGCCAGACCCAGTGAGTCCATCCAGTCCGTTACCTCCGGTGGGTTACCAAAGAAGTGTACCTTGTCCCCATATTGTACACGGAGCCTGGCCGGGAACATTAGACTATATTTGATATTGAGGTTTCGCAGTCGGCGTTTAACACCCAAGAAGTCATTTCGTAGATCCTGTACTCTTTTCGTATAGTCTGGGTAGATATGGATATCGTGGTTCTCAAACCTGGGCGGACCGTTGGTGCGAATATATTGCAGGATCATGTCCAGGTCCCTAAAGTAGAACAATCGAGCGATCAGGGCTCTGGGCGAGGATCCCGGTTTCGGCGGCGGGCCGAGGGAGCGATGGGCTCTCTCCACCGCAAACATCTTGGAGAGCCTGAGGTTCGGGAACACCGCGCCAATCCAACCTTCCAGAAACAGGTCCGCTGCTGGCCCCTCCGCCTTTTCTGGAAAGCCCAAAAAGCGGAGATTGTTTCTCCTCGACCGCCCCTCTGCGTCGTCTGCTCTATCTTCCAGTCGAGCTGTGTGTTCCTGAAGGGCCGTTACTGTCTCCCGCAGTTGATGGACCTCGGTCTGCAATGCGTTCAGGTCTCCTTCAGTGGTGGTAACCCGGTCCGCCACCTTCCTGAGGTCCAGGCGCAAATGGTTGATATCCATGGCCATGCCATCCATTTTGGATTCGAGCGCCACTCGTGAGTCACGTATGGCTTCCAGAATATCAGACTTGTCTCGGGCCGCTGAACCCTGGTGGGATCCCTGTTCTGGGTCTGTTCTGAGGCGGTCAGCAGAGGTTGGGCCCGACACCGTGTACGGCATAATTTTATTAGATTGGGCGCCTCTAAGTGTTCTGTCTCTCCCCATGTCCAGCGCAAATGCCCCAAGGCGCCTCCTGGTGGTCTCTCTGTTGGAGCTCGATGGTGCAGGGACCGGCCTAGACGGTAGCCTGAATCCGAGGATATCACTCAGGCGCTCTGCGCCGCCCTTGGTCCGGAGCCACAGGCCTCAGTATGGTAGGTGTCTCTCAGGCCCCCTCATTCGGTGGCCGGGGCAAGCTATGTGTCACCACCGGCTTAAATGTCCATCAATGCCACCCGTTTCTGCCTCTGGGCGCCTCCCCAGGTTCGCGGCCGGCCTGTAACTCCGCCGATCCGCGGAGCGGATACCCCAGCCACTATCATGGGCCGCACGGCCCCGCCGTCCCCAGCAACGTCTGTGCAATGTGGGGGTCTCCTCAGCCATCAAGCGGAGACCCCAATCCTGTATTGTATTCGTCTGCCCAGTCGCGCAGACCTTGCAATGGGCTCCGCGACACGCCCGGGCGCATCCAGCCGTGGGTAGAGCGGGCCGCTCACGGCAGTCTCACCGCACCGGGCTCGCGTAGATCGCGTTCCCGGGCCTCAGGGGTCACGCCAGCTGGCCAGACCGCAGCAGTCTCTCTTCCCCGGGACCCCCTCCTGGGGCTTCTAGGCGGCTCAGCAAGGGCAGCGGGTCCGGCTGGGAGCCGATGGCACGCTTTCAGCCCGCCAGTAAGCGGGGGCAGTCCACGGCGATCCCTACCTTTCAGAACAGGCCTGGGCCGCCATCTTGAGGAGCAGGATTCCGACGGGTGTGCCGAGGCCCGTAGTTGTGTCCTCCAGTCACGGGCCGATTTCCCTCACCTCTACCGGGACCCTCGGGGCCGGGGGGGCCTCCACTGCTTATCTGTGCGCCGGAGGTCGCTAATCCACCAGGATTTTACAGGATTTCAAGCGTTGGGGCAGGAGCAGCGCAGATATGCGTCTAGCCGGCCATGTTGTCAGGCCACGCCCCCCAGCAGTTCATAGATATATATACAGTTATCGTCAATTAATATTGTTAAATCAATCTCAGATATGAATATACTCTCAGATATAAGTGTTAAATCACTGTTATCACAGTAGGTTCAAGCTTATACATATGTATAATTTTTGTAATGTCACGCTGTGTAATCAGCAATCCATTTTTAGCCTCTATAGGCAAACAACTTGCAGCATCCATTTCCTAGATGTCCCAATTGCATTAAACCATCACCATGCTATGCCGTTCCTATCCCGCACAAGTGGGCATGCAGATAATAACATATATTTGCAATATTACATATCGCAGGGGCATAAATCGATAAACTCATTCTTTTCATGAATGCCCCAATTGCATCAATGCATTTGCTATCCAGCCCCGGTGGGTATACAAAGAACCACATACATTTGCTCTGCTACCTGACGTCTTTGTGGGCATAGGTAGATAATCTGAAACATTGCTGCCACCGTGAAATGCTAAACAAGTAGGTAATCTGAAACATTACTGCCACCTTAAACTTCTAAACAAATATTCCATGATATCTCTCTCTTGTCGCCAAAGTTGAAAGAAGAAGTGCCCCAACCTAAAAAAGTAAAATATTTAAAATCACTCAAAAGCTTGAAAACTGCACAAATATACAAACATCCTCAATAATGTTCAATCAATCAAGTGGACCGCCAATTCCTCACTAGAATTTAAACCATTGGGTGCCAAGCTTTCAAAATCAATAATATACCGTGATTCCAATTTTCGTAATGATAGTTTGCGATTCCCACCTCTGACCCCCATCGTAACAGAATCAATCACAACCATCTTCAATAATTTCTCATTTTGGTAATGATGCTCATGGAAGTGACGTGCTACTGGGTACTGCCTGTTGTTGTGCCTGATAGCATCTCTTCTTAGCACGATGTATTGTGCTACCCACATACCATTTGTTGCAGGGACATATTAAAACATACACGCAGTACATGGTGTTACATGTCAGTGGTTTCCTAATCACAAATTCTCTATTGGAGTTAGGTAAAACAAGCTTGGCACAATCATTACTTTTGCTACAGGCTTTGCAATTTTTGCAGCACCTGAATCCTGGTTGACCCTTGTCACTGCCTCTTTCATAATCTGTGACATGGTTGTGACTGAGATCGTCCCGCAAAGAGCGGCTTTTTCTGAAAGTAATCAGTGGGTTACTGGTGAGATTTTTTTTCAGGTTGTCATCAGTTAAAAGCACATGCCAATGTTTATTAAATATCCTACGGACATCTTGTGCCTGCCCTGAAAAGGTAGTTATAAATCTAATGGTCTCCGTTGTATCCTCCTGTTTATTAGGATGCAACAACTCATTTCTAGTGACTTTCTCTACTCTCTCACAAGCTTCACCAATGGTCTTTTGACTGTAACCACGCTCTTTAAAACGTTTACACATGATTACCTTCTCAGTTGCAAATGCCGCATCTGTGCTACAGTTGCGTCTCGCACGCAATAGTTCCCCATAGGGGATACTGAAGATTAGATTGCGGGGGTGCGAGCTATTGGCACTTAAAATACTGTTCCCTGCTGTTTTCTTACAGAACAAACTGGTCTCTAATGTTCCTCCCTTAACATTAACAGTAACATCCAAAAATTCAATAGACATTTTACTGATATGTTCAGTGAAGGTGAGATTAAATGTATTCACATTCAGTTTACTCACAAAATTCCTCGCTGTGTCTACATCACCACACCAGATGAAAAAGATGTCATCAATAAAACGCAGCCACAGGACCACGTTGTTCTCAAATTCCATCATTTGCGTGGACACCTGCTCCTCCCACCAGCCCATGAAGAGATTTGCATAGCTGGGGGCGAAGCAGGTGCCCATCGCGGTGCCCTGTGACTGGCTATAGAATGAGTCATCAAAAATAAAAAATTAGTGAGACAGAATTGAATCATCTCTACTAACATCTCTGAATGGTAAAACAAGGAGATTGATCGTGTCTTGAGAAAATGCCTAATAGCCTGTATGCCTAGTTCATGCTGAATACTGGTGTATAAGCTACTCACATCAAGAGTAACAAGGGTGTACTCATCATCCCAGTGTATACCATCAATGATCGTCAGAAAATGTGTGCTATCTCTAAGATATGCTGGAAGTGCTACTACAAAAGGTCTTAAGTAGTGGTCAATGAACCGAGATGTATTTTCTAGCATAGAACCCATTGAAGAAACAATGGGTCTCCCTGGAGGGTTCACTGCATGTTTGTGTAGTTTAGGGAGTAAATAGAGAATAGGGATCCTGGGATGGGCACATTTGAGATAATTATACTCCTCCCATTCCAGTACTCCCCTTTCTCTCCATTCAACCAACATATCTCCAAATCTAATGTTGGATCTGCAAATCTCAGCAGCATCAGAGGTACAATAGCAAGTAGTGTCACTCAATTGTCTCGCTCCCTCTGCTAGATATTTCTGCTTGTCTAGGACCACCACATTCCCGCCTTTGTCTGATTGGCGGATTACAATCTTCTTATCATCCTTAAGAATCTCTAATGCTCTTAACTGCTCAAAAGTGAGATTCTTGCTGTTGGTAGGGATTTTCTTATATCTCATTTTCTTCAGATCTTTTAGGACTCCCTTTTCAAACACCTCAATTGCCTCGCATTGAACATTAGGCAGAAATCTGGATTTGGGTTTAAATTTACTCCCCGGGTTTATCCCCAATTCAATATCACAGCTTTGTAGTGCATTCTCTCTAGACACATTATCTCCTCCCAAAGTAGACAAAGTATGGAGAACCTCAATGTCATCAATATTTAAGTCACTCAATAACTTTGACCCACCTTCAGCCACAAAATTGCTAGGTTGCGTCTCAAACCATTTTTTTAACTTCAATTTTCTAGCAAAGTAAAAAAGGTCAATTCTAGTTTGTGTATAGTTCAGATTCATAGAAGGACAAAAGGACAAACCTAATGAGAGGACCTCCATTTCCTAGGGGGAAAGAGTCCGCTGGGATAGATTGATGACAGTCATGTTTTCACCTTTCTGCCCCTTGTCTCCATTCCCATGGGCGCTTTGTCGTCACTTTTTTCTCCTCTCTTTGGCTTGTTTGTTCCTCTTGCTCTTCCTCTTCCTCCTCGTCCCCTTCCCCTTTGTGCCCCTTGATCTTGATAAAATTCTGTCCTGCCTTCGTTCATCATTTGGAACTGTAATAAAAAATTGCTTTTCCTTTTCTGGGGGTCTTGATTGATTTCCTGGTTGAGACCAGTCGTCGATACATCAGAGAGACTCCCATCAGAGATGTCGCTTTCACTCACTTCTCCCACAGTTGATGACGTCATGGTGGTTAATACAGCATTGCCTGTTCTATTCTCAAACAGATGATCATATTTCCGGTGGAAAGTGAGAGTGCGGCCCGCCTGATAATCTTTAAAATCTTGCAGAA
This sequence comes from Calotriton arnoldi, assembly GCA_963921515.1. Classification (NCBI taxonomy): domain Eukaryota; kingdom Metazoa; phylum Chordata; class Amphibia; order Caudata; family Salamandridae; genus Calotriton; species Calotriton arnoldi. The sequence continues at coordinate 19,689 of CAWUFW010024330.1, read as the reverse complement.
ACTTGCGCTGCTTCTTCGCCGTAATTTCTTCCTCAAGTTTGGCCATGCGAGTGGTTAGATTTTTCATGTCCTCCTCCAATACTTCTTTAGACACCAGTTGACCAAATTCATTCAGAATATCGTCAATTTGGGCCAGCAATTTACTTCTGTCCTTCAGAGCATATTTCACCAAAATACGCATCATAGTGATTGAGCATGCTGCAGAATTGTTGGACCATTCCTCCAACATCTCGGGGTCTGGATCCTCATACGTGGGCATAGTAAATATCCGCAGACCCTGAGGTACACGGACCACATCAATATATCTCTGGAGCGACTCTGCTTCCCACTATTTGGACAGTTCTTTCTTGTGCAATTTCTCTAGTTGGTTGTACAGGGTTTGTGTTTTGATTTCATTATTCAAACTGGGCAGATGGTTTAGGGAACTTCTACTTGCCCCCACTTGGGTAAAAAATAGTTTATCTGCAGTTTCCTTTCTTTTTGCATCTAAAGCTGCAGCCATTATCACAAATATTTCATCAGCATATAAGTGCCGGTTTGAAGACACCTCCCTCTTCTATTATACCGGCTCCCAAACCCCTTCTGGCACTATGGAATTACACCAAGGATTGTCAAGACCCGAACTGGACTCTCACTCACCCGTTCTCCTCGAAACACGCTCCGCGTCTGCCAACACGGCGCGCAGTTTCGGTTTGCAGCCGGAGCGAAGTCCGTCAGGTCCGAACGCTCCGTGTGCCTTTCCCACTAAGTTCTCTGCCACTTGTCGCGTTGTAGTCATGCGCTTCAAGTTTCCATGCGCACTTTAGATGGTACCACGGGTGAATTTCATCGGTCACACACAACCTTCGACGTTTCTGCCAGTGCGGGGGGGGGTCAATCTTTGCTCCTCTGTAACTCTCGCTCCACCAGTTCCGGTTAAAGGATTGTGCCAGACTGACTCACGGGCGGTCAGAGCTCGGGCTACCGGAAGCCCCAAATGTTCTTCCAACAGTTCTCCGCTAGTAAGCAGAAAGTACTCGGACACCCAAATATGCTGAAAAAAGTTTTAATAGCTGAAAGAACGGCGCGTTTCGGCTTTCGCCTTGTTCACGCTTCGAGTTGCATTCAAATTTCACGCGTGATTTTATCCACATCTTTTAGTCACAATTAAAGAAGGACTGAGCACCCATATAGTGTATGTACAAAGATATATATATATTTATAGAGCTGACTTTAGTGCTGGTGGCGCCCAGTGTGTTAATCTTTTTTGTCGCCCCCAATGACCTCCTTCTCCATGAATTCCTTCACTACCACACACCAGCAGTGGACCTCATCTCTCTACAGCCCCCTCTCACATGCATTTCATTTGCCTTATAGTGCTACTCATACCAGTGTAGTGTCGGAGCACTTTACATCACACACACATTATACAGAGACAATGAATCATGCATGTGTAAATCAGTCTATAGGAAACATTACATAAAACAATGAGGATTATAACGTGTAGGGATCACATGACATCCATACTAGTACTAAGAGGCAGCATATTGCAAGAGTGTTTGGTCTGGAGAAGCACAAATTCATGATCGTTTAAAACGTACCATAGCGATTTGGGTTCACTTTACTAATAAGAATGTATTTCTACCTAAAAAAACCTTTTTAGCAACATTAGGATAATGAAAGACTATAGAAAAAATACATAATGTTGTAACCTATACCGTGCAGTTTGCATGCAGCTCTTTGAGGACAGTTCATAAGGCACTGTGCTATATTCAGATTGTAACTTATGAACTGCAAGTAACAAAATGATCTCTGTGACAAAATCATAACCCACTGAACTATCCACATAAAATACAGTTCTGTGATCTGCATGGTACTCGTTTTGTGCAGCATGCATATTAACCCTCTGCTACTTTATGATGAGTCAAAACTGCTACTAGACAAAACTCCATTTTCTTTCCGGCTGGAACATTAATCACCAGAGTTACTTTGACATTTTAATTGTTGCCTGGAAACTACAGGTACACAACCAACTCTGCAGCAGGTGATTTTAAACACATAACTCATTTCTAAACACAGCGACCATCCCCACCCACTCCCGAAGTCAGCGCCAGGTGTGGCTGCACCGGTTGCACCGCCCGAAAGACCTAGCTCTAAGCACATGATGCTTGGTAAAGTTATGCTTACATGATTAAACCCTTCTATATATATATACTCATATTTAAATTGAAGCAGCAATATTTGCATGTTTTGCTGTCCACATTTATCTTGTGGTACATTTTTTATATTTTCAAATAACTGTAATTCCATAAATATACACATGCCACTTATTGTAGTTATTAGTAGGAGGCATAACCCTCCATGTATGTACCTATATGAACATAGAAGCAGCAATTTAGACATGGTTTGATATACACATGTATCTTGTGTTATAAATATATAGTTTTCCTTTTATATAAATGTATCTAATTATAACAGGAGGAACAGGAGGCATAGTTCAAAGTACAATTACATGTGCTTGTATAGCAACAGCTTTTTTCCATTCTGTGAGAAGTTTAGTTTGTCATGTCCAACTATACTGTTGTGGTACATTCTTGAGTTGTGTTTATGAAAATTATGCAGGAGCTACTCCCATGACCTAGCTGTTGGCTTCTGACCAAAGGGCGGATTCAGTTTAAAATACCGTCAGATGCAGATGACCTTTTTCCATCTTCATCCTCAAATAGTATACACATTAATGAGATGTCTGCCACCAACAGGGTATGTAGGAAGGCAGGATCCTTCTAGCATGGTTACCCCCACTTTTTGCTGGTGTCAGTATTTTTTTTTACTAGTCTGACTGGGATCCTGCTAATCAGGACCCCAGTCACTGGGCTTCCTCCCTAAATTGACATGGTAAGTACTTCTGTACCTCCACAATTGGCTACTGGTGTACCCCTATAAGTCTCTAGTATATGGTACTGAGGTACCCAGGGCATAGGTCCACCAGGGGTCCCCCATGGGCTGCAGCATGTATTGTGCCACCCATGAGAGACCACTCAAACTGTGACTACAAGCCTGCCATTGCAGCCTGTGTAAGCTGGTGCTAGCACCACTTAGGGCAGATATAAGGTTTCTTATATCTGAGGTCACTTCACTTAAAACCAATAAGCCATCCTTAAGGCAGACCTTTCAATCCTTTGGCTTTGTAATTGTGGGCAGCCATTTTAATACATATAGTGGCCATCCGTCATTACGCGACGGCTAACTATGTAGTGGCTGTGACGAACCTGGGCATGTTTGGTATCGAACATGTTGGAATCATACCCCAACACCGTTACTGGTGTTGGACGTATGATTCCATGCACTGGGGGCTCCTCCGGGAAGCCCCCAGTGCTCCCGGTAACCGCCTTCCAGGGTCTGCCAGCAAGCTAGTGCTGCTGCCGACCCCAGACTCGATTCTGCCCTCCTGCTGCTGAGTTGAGATCGAGCAGGGGAAGGTAGAAAAAAAGGTTTCCTGTCACAGGGAGGGGTGACCACCTCCCAGGCAGGACTTAGTGTATTGAGCTGGAGTGGGGGCGCTTGCCAGTGCCACCAGACTGTTTGAAGGGCACATTTGGTGCCCTCCGTACATACTCCAGTTGAAACCAGTTCTGGGAGCCCTTGGCTCCCGCTCTGGCGTAAACCTGGACAAAGGACATGGCAGTATCCTCCCCTCTATCCAGCCCCTCCTCTGGGAGGGACCCCTGATTCATCCTAACCCCTTTCTTAGGAAATAAAAGGGCTTACCTGTAGGTGGGTCCTCAGATTCGTCGTGGGACAAGACTTAAGCCTGAAACCACGCCACTCATCGACCGTATGGACACTTGGACTTCGCTGGGCTTCGCCTGGAACCGAGTCTGCATCACGGAAGAATCCTGCTGCTCCTGGTCTCGCTGCTCTGCAAGTCTTCTACGTCATCTGTGTCTGCGCTTCTTCCAAGATCTTCAACAGATCTGTGGGCATCAAGGACACCCGAAGTAATCTCCCTTGGAGTGAAGGAGTCACTCCCCTGCATCTGCTGGCACTGCAACTAAGCTGACCAGTCTGCTTCTCCTGACGTCCCATGGACTTCAAAAGGCTCAGCAACACAGGTGGTGATTTTGCAACTCCCTCGAGGCCTGTCATCTCAGCAAGTTTGAGGCAAGTATCCCTCGTCTGAACCACTGGGACGGAACCGCTGTGCACCTCGTCAACTTGCTGTTGCCAAGGCTTCTTGGCTATGCACTCCAGAGATCTTCGGGCTACAAGAATCTCCAGCCTCCAGCATCTCTTCCTGCCAGGTATAGCGTCTACACTACATCCTCTGCACTGTGGGCCTTCCTTCTTGGTGAGCTTCTCAAGGTCCTCTTGCGACTCCTGTGCCTACGGCCTGTGGGTCCTCCTGAGGGTCTTCTCCTGCTTCAGTTGACTCCTCTGCTTGTTTGGGGCTTGGTCCCAACGTTGCTCCTTCTTCTCTTCCCACGCCTGTTGTACCTGCCAAGGCTTGTCGGTGCTCCCGCCGGACACCAACCCCCTGGTTCTCGACTTCTGACGTAGGACAGCTCATGCAGGGCTCCTGGTCTTCCTCAACGTTGCCTGGTTCTCACAGCTGCTGCAACAAGGTCACCGTCAACTCTCCTGAACTGTCCGTCATCGGTGGACATTGCTCTTCCGTGCCTCCTGGTCACCTCCGAATGGCATAGACACTGTCCCCTCTGCTTACAGATTCTCCTCTTCAAGAATCCAGCCTTGGATTCCAGCGGCATCTTCTCTGAAGTCCTCCATTGTGGCCTACAGCGGTTTCTGATGCCACTTCGCACCTATGCACCCGGCTTCCCTGGTGTAGGTATCCTAGTTTCTGGGGTATCCACAGGTGGGGTGACTCTCCAACCTTCTGTCTTCCATGGGGGTCTTCAGTGTCCACTGGGAAGGGTCCTTCTTCTTCAAAACTGCAACCATGACTTTCCCGTTGACTTCTATTGAGTACACGGCTGTGTTTCCACTCTGCACACAGCCTCGATGGGGTTCCTGGGTGCTTACCTCGGGTGGTTCCCTGTGTCCCCAGCTCTTCTGAGTCTTCTGGTCCAAATCCCGACTTTGGTCCCAGTTGGCATTCCACTTCTTTAGTATATGGTTTGGGCTCCCCTTGGAGACCACTGTGTATTTGTGCTTACTTACCTGTTTACATTTGAAGTATTGTGTGTATTGTGTTTATATCTCCGGGTAGGAGATATACCAATGTGTTAGTGAGTGTGTATAATAAATAGACTTATTTTTATAACTACATTGTGTGGTTCTTTTTCGTTTAACCTACATTATATGATTAGATCTGGTAAAACAAGCTGCTTAACACTCCTCCTGGACTAAGCCTGAAGGCTGCTCTCCACAGATACCCCTTAGAGAGCTTTCTATGGTTGTCTAAGACCACTAAAATCACCATAAGGGTTGTCTGGATTAGTGCAGGGTGCTTCACTTAATTAAGTGTGCACCATTTACTAAGCCAGCCTCTTACAGGGTACTTATGACCAGAGTTTGTCCACTCATTTACAGATTGAATAAAATGACGCTCCAAGACAGAAAAACCCAAATACTGTCCAGCAACTTCTCTGCTTTTAAGCTTCTCCATTCACAATGCCTGTAATAACTTCAGCTTATAAAAAGAATATTAGCATGCACGGTTCTTGCACTACTACTCTTGAGTGTCCATTCATTTCGTCATTAATTGCAAACATGTAGGATATGTTCTGTAAGCCAATGAGAAAATAGATGGCAACCGTGAACAGTGATGATCAGACAAACTTGCTCTGTTATTGGCTTCCTAAAACATGCTTTTAAAAATATGGCCTGATCACGCTTTTAAACTTTTGTCCAAGTTTCTGGCTCGTGGTTATTTATTTGATATGCATTTGCTAGGTCTGCACTCACCTGTTTCACTCATTTGCTACACAAGTCGCATAACACTCAGCATTTCCACAAATGCACAGGCTCTCGACACTTTGGGACGCTTCTTGTTTGAGTCAAATCAGTAACCAAATTTATACAAACCATATTTTGAAGCGCATATATTAAGAATTACATTTTCTTACATTCATACGGATTCATTAATTTAGGCTAGGCTTTGTATCCAAAGCATTTCACACAGATGATCACTAAGAACTGTGAGATGGATATTGGCTGATTTACAAAAACAAAATACAGACTTACAACAATAAAATTCAGCGCCTGAATACCCTCACAGGTGACAAGCAGCGCTCTACAAATCCACCTTACATAACATTACATTACAGACACCAAACATTGAAACATCAAAAGTGCTGGTGACTGTTTTATAGGTATGAGTTTTTTTTACTGAGATGCATGCTGAACACAATTTGCCACAGAATGCATGCACTAAAAACGTTTTTGCTTTATTTATTCATGTCAATGTGGACCTATTTTGCAGGAGGTGCATCCCTGAAGAAGAAAGCACGATGAATGGTATGTGAGTGGAATCTGGTTCATCTAGATGAATGATCTTGTGAGTGGAATTTGGTGCATCTGGATCAAGGGTCTTGCTGGTGGCATCTGAGACAGCTGAGCAGTATAGCTGTTATGAACAAGCGAGATGCTTGGAGTTCTGCTTGGTGAGAGTCCAATGGTAGTAGAGGGAAAGCTTCAGACAATAAGCTTCCCTAAATGGCAATCCACCACATCCAACTGTATTGGTCTGCATGTCCTGAAGCAGAAGGCCAGAAGATCGCTGTACAAGGAAATCATTAGGATTTGTGCCTTCCGATAAGGCTGAGTAGACAGTCTTGGTTTTTGCCCGAACCAGACTGGGAAGTCGACGTGGAGAAAGAACTAGATGCTGAAAGTTTATTCCAAAAGGAAACCCTTCTCTTCAAAGACTGGAAACATTTGCCAGACAACCAACGTATGTTTTAACCGGTACCACCTGAATAGAACTGGGAGACTTAGGCTTGAATGTACCTGCTTTGTACTGATCAAGCTCTTCATCTGTCAAGTTATCAAAGCAATTCTTTCCAATAAACTGTGCCTCCTGCAAAAGCTTAGTCATATCTGGTGGCCTGGAGAGACCAGTGTTCCCAAATCTAGCATTCAATTAGGCTTCACAACAACAGCAGAATTCTAAAAAGCCATTTCACTACAAAGATGAGAACAAATGTTTCTGGTACTTGGGTATGTTAGTGCAACAGGAAGGCATTGTTATAGAGAGATGGAAGAGGAAGAAGGGAACGGGGCTGGTTTGAACATTTTTGCCAGGGCTGTATTTGGATCACAGTCATGCCCTGGAAACTATGACTCTGTTTGTCCCTGGCTTCTCATCAGTGCTCCCGAAGTAGGACAAGAACGTGCTCTTCAAAGTTATCCATCTGGACGTTTAGAACAAGCTCTGCTGCACCAGCAAAGAGGGACGATCACCAAGAGCAATACAACGTTGCTGGTCTGGAACGAAATCTAGAATTTGCAGAATCCGTGCTGCAGAGACCTACTCTGGAAGAACAACCTAATGCTGAACACGGATCACTGACATAATATCGACTACAAAAATATCGAATATACAAAATATCGGCGTCTAAATATCGACTACAATAATATCTACTACCTATACTTATTTATAAAATTACAAAAATATCGAGTACACAATATCGTAAATAAAAAATATCGTTTACCACAATATCGAAATGCTAAATATCGTTACATTAAATATTGTTTAAATTTTTATAACATACAACATTACAAAAATATCGAATACCAAAATATAGACACCAATAATATCGACTTTTTACAAATATCGACTATATAAAAACTGCTCAATTAAATATATCTTTAGCACCAAATATAAATTCACATTATAAAACAATATAAAATACTTAAACAACATAATAAAATAATTTGCAAACACATCAATATATAAAACAATATATTTTGGCTAAAGAAACATATTACAATAATTAAATATAAACTTTAAATATATAATACTTGCATTATTTCACATTAAAAATAACATTTAAATTATTTACAAAAAGTAAAAATATAAAATATTTACTTTCTACTAACAGTTTCTTAATTAGCGTTTCCCTTATATGGAAAGAAAGTGCCAAAACAATAAAAACAATTAACTTCAACCAATAAAACGCTTACATTTCAAAATACACCAATAACATAAAGCAACCAATTAAATAAACACTATATAAACATCAAAAACATACATCTCTTTTACACTTAAAAACTACAACAAAGAAGAAGGTGAAACTGTGCCCAACTGTTTCCTGAAAGAAAACTTTCATTACTAAAAAAGAAATTTAAAACTGCACTAAGTAAGTAAAACTGTTTTTAAAATATTACAATACTACTAACCTGCAACAAAAATTATTTCTAAAACCTAATTAACTATTCTTTCATTCCTTACTTTTATATCACCTCTACAGATATCCTACAAAGCCAGAAAATTATTTCAAAATTACTCACCAATAAAAAAAAAAAATGTAAGTATATTCTATTTTTTCCAAACCGACCTAAAAATATTTTCTAAATGTTATTCACTAATATATATTTTCTTTTTTATCTATCTCCTCTACAGCCAACAGCAAAAGCTTCCAAAATAATTCTACAACTACTAACAAAATAAAGACAACTAAAAAGTAAGGGGCCCATTACGATGGCGGGCGGAAGCACTACCGCCGTGCTGGCGGATGCAAAAACCACCAGTTACCGCCGGCACGCAGCAGTCCACACGCCCACCCAATTACGATGCGAAAAGCAGGCCAAACACCGCCGGCAAGCCAGCAACACCGTCCGCCATCAAAGTGCGCCCGCACACGTAGCGGCGCAGCACAACTGACACACACCGTCCGACGAAACACGTCCCGCCCGGCGCATAAATTACGATGCCGCAAACAAACGGCTCCCACGGCAAAGAGACACCGCACGTGAAAGAGAGGCGGAAACACGGACGCAGAGCACGGACAACGAAGAAGCGGCACCCGGGCATGAATCCAGCACTGCAGGCCCTTCCCATGCTTCTGCTGATGCACCACCAAGGACGCAACGTACCGCGGAGACGCAGGTAGGCACACACACAACAAGTGCACGCAAACAGCGCACACAGTGCAAGGGCGGAAAAAGCGGACAACCCCCACCAGCGCGTGCACACTACACATCCACCATTGCATCCACATATGACACACAGGCCAAATCCTAACATCGCGGAACACATGTGTACACACCACCTGGGACTAGGAACCAACCACCCCGTCACGGCCCCAAAGCGCCGATGACGCCGCCACACATGCGCACAACGCAGAGGCCAACCGCAGCGCCATGCATGCGTCGCACACAGACACAGGGACACAACCAAGCAGCACACACATCAGCCCCACCCCGAACGCACATGACACGTGACAGGCCGGCCACAGACATGTCCCCAACGCCCAATTCACGGACAACACCCAACGCCACACAACCGACGCACACATGTCAGTGAAGTCACGCAACAGCAGGACACACCCCAGTGTAACAAACATGGCGAAGCACACAGCGGCGGCAACACCAACTAGGAGAAGCAGGGCCCCTTCGGGAAGAGGAACGCCAGTACCACACTGAAAAACCCATACCACCCTGCACATATGAACAAGACACATGAAACGGAACACCAAAGAGCCCGGGGACCGACAACAGGTGGCCCAAGAATTACATCCACACACAAGGCCCAACGCAGAGCGGAAAGGCAGCCTGCCGCCCACACAAGGGAGAGCAGACAGCACTGAATGACCTTCCATTCCAACTCCGAAACCACAGCCCTACGACAGAAGCCGGTGAATACAGCCATTGTCCAAGAATAGACCAACACAGGCATGCCGAGGAGACCGACCACACGGCAGATAGCGCATATCACAGAAGCACACAACGGACGGGGAAGAAAGAAGAAAACACTCCCCCATGTCGGCCACATGCAAGTTAATTGGAAGGAGTCACACAGCACTGACCTTGAACTGTCTGAGAAGCATGTGGGAAGAGGGCCCGTGTCCTCCAAACAAGCCAACAGAACACAAGTCCTGTCTCCCTACGACTACACAGAGCTCACAGCAACCTCGGAGCGTGCACATTGCAGACTGCACACACAGCCGGAGCACGCCACCACAACGCACCGCTGCGAAATGGCAACCGCAACACACCTACCCAACTACGCCGAAGAGCTCAAGCTGTACCAAACCAGCACGATACATACATTGGGATGCGATCTCCTGTCCCTGCTGAACGTAAGTTACCGACTGACTTACCGCATCACATTGTTCAGCTGCGTCATGCCCGTCTTCTACTGTCGGAGGTGTCCCTACCAGCATCCCGTCGAGATATGCCTCTCCAACCCGGCATGTCTGAAGGCGGACCTGCTACCACTACTCCTCCCTCTGGACGCACACGACAGGGCCTGCTCTGCCTATGGGGGCATGGCGTATGTGGCCAACATCGCACGCGCACTGAAATGGAACCACTGTGCCTCCACACGACGGATCATCGAGAACAGCTACATCGAATGTCACCCAGCATGCCCCATCATGGTCCTCCAAGGGACAACCTACGAACAACACCTTGACAGCCACCATCCGCTTCATTGGCTGGCAAACATGTACACCACCAATGACATGGAAGCCCTGCTGGGCGGCATCGCATACCTGACAACCTGTAAATACGTCGGACCACAACGCAGGTTCCCGAGTGACCTATGAAGTCCAACCCCGCACCCATGCTCAGCTTCCGCACGGATTGGCCAGTCACCACCACAACAGCCATACCAAACGACCGGCAACTGTAACCACACCATCAACGACATCGCCATGACATCGGATATGACCGGGACATGCACACTGTTCCCCATCACATCCAGGAACACCGCATGCATCGTGGGAGGCAGTGGCATGGGCTCTGTGCATCGCACCCACATGGACGGAACTGCACGAACAACCAGGACACGACATGGATCCAGCGCACATGGACACACACACCGCTCAGTGGACATGAATAGGTCGCCTGGAGTCTGTGGGTGCTGCACCCCTCCCACCCCCGCCCCGGGAATCCCATACCAGGACCTTTGCATGGACGACAAGTGCATACAACAACAACACGACCCCAGTGACTGTGACATGTCCAGTAACCACCACAGTGCAACAACAAGTGGCACGCCGCTGCATGCACGCAAGCACATGCCCTGATGTCATCTCACATGCACGCGTGCATGAGGAACAACCGCAGCAAACCTGTCACATGGAACTGAGATGGACTGTGCCCATGATGCCGAGCGGTCTGGTAGGCTACATGTATACCGTCTGTGTCAAAGTCCGCAGCTCCGCAGCTATACGTAAATGTACATTAGCACAGCCTTGGCCAAGCAGATGTAACCCCACACCCTATCCCATTTGTAATCATGCTCAGTATATCCTCAATATGTATTCCGCTGCCAGTAGTGTCCACTATACTGCATCACAGAGGACAGAAGACTCAATATAATGTTTGAAACCAGAACTGTCTCCGCTGACTCATTTCACAAGTACGAATGAGAGAGGATGAGAGTATGTGAAGTACACGGCAGTCGTGACATGACCATGTAGTCCACTGGTATTGGATGTCAACGCAAATGAGTAGCACTACTGTGGAAGACACACATGTGTCGTGTGAAGTCGTATGGACGCAGTGCTCAGGTGGGTGGGTGCGACGGGTAGATGCGCACATGCCAAGTTGGAGCACGCCGTGTTGGGAGGGCTCATGAGACAGTACACCACCGCTTCCCTGGGCATTGTGAGAGGACACCTGTCGGGGGAGTGAACACGTGTGTGCACAGCAGCCGGGCACACGTACAAAGCGGTACCAGGCGCACCTCAGCCCACCCTCTGTGGACGAGCTGGATCCTGTTGTGCGCCCGCCATGCCCCTTGACAAGGCACACACAGCCCCAGTCGACCAGGTGTAACCCCAACATAGTCAATCCGCACAGGCGATACAGGGCACGGGATGGCAGTGGAGCATGGTGTGTGAGAGGTCTCCTCGCGCTCCTCCTGCTCATATCACGCAGGCAATAGAACCTCAACGTCCAGCATGGCAAAAGTCAAATGGAAGTGTAGGGGGACGCACCACAGCACGAGCAGCACTGACGTCACGGGAGGTGGCTCGCACCATCCCATCCATTGCCCATCATACCAACCACGCCACATGCCATTGCGACTAAGTGCAAGCGCGTGCGCCACCACCCCTGAGCCCTCCCCAGAGAGGCCAAAGAGTGAATGTGTGGGCCATCAGCCACAGACGGACGCGGCATGGCCGCAGGGCAGCCACAGCCACTGGGTGTCGCAGGTGGCGGATCCGGAAGGCGAAGACTGTGATGCATAGTCCATGCAGGCCGGGTCTCCATTTGGGGCACCACGCAGGTGGACGGTGTCCCGCCACACATCATACCCTGAGACAGCCCACTCGTGCAACTGGACCCACACATACACTCCTTGCCCTCTCTGGTGCGAGCTTGGGGCTGCCTGTGCAAGCGCTAGCCTCGCAGGTGAGCATGCATATTGGGGGCGAGGGGAGGACATGAGGGCTGGGGCGAAGATGACTGTATCACTGTCAGTTAGTACAAGGGATGACCCAGATGTGGAAAGGAAGAGACGTGTCCCGTGTGTACTGCAACTAGTCGCCAATCCAACTACCCCCATGTCCGGAATGTAAGCCCGCACCTAGGCCCGCCCATCCGCCACATCGAACATACCACCAGCACGACAACCTTCCCATTCGAAACACTGACTGGGGGTGGCGACCAGTGAACAATCATGTGTAGCCTACCCACGCGTACATGTGGGCCCTCCATGATCCATGTCACCTGCGGCAAAGACATGACATGCGCAATGAGGGAAGTGAGGAGAGCTGTCCGCTCCACGCGCAGAAGGTGCATCAGCTCCACAGACCCAGCAGCGAGTCCAGCAGGGGTCACATGTGCAGGGGCAGCTGTGCCTGGTGTGAAGGCACATGCATATAGACAGCACATCGACCAATGTGTAGTCTGCCCACATCCACAGTCCATCATCATGCGGACATAGGAATTGAACACAGGGCAACACATCTTAGCTGGTGCACCCACCGTGACCAACAATGCGCAATCATCGACGTACCCGCCCTGTGCATGGCCCCCACCCAACGGAGGCACATCCAGTGCCACCATCCCACACACACAAGCCTTCCACGGAACATGCTGTGTCCAATGGTCAGTACAGAGTCAGCGCCCATCTGGTGGATCCTGAACAGGAGACACATGCACACACATGCCAGCTCCCACTATGTACGACTGCCACCTGGCACGTGCAATGTAACCTCTCACCTGTGACGTGTGACTGCAAGCACACAGCCGTCTTGGCATGGGGCTGTCAATGTGGACACCAGTCAATGTTTCGGGAGCTGTGATCCGTACAGTGCTGTACATAGGGTGCAGTGCTGACACCTACTACTGTCTCATATCCCCTCGTGCCACAGGTCCCACTTGTATTGGCCGCTCAGCCCGTGCCCACATCGTCGTCGTCGTGTGCCATACTCATCCAGCCTCGGAAGCAGTACCATGCTCAGCAGACACTCATGTTGCCGTGGCGTTGCCGCTTGACGAATATGCAGTCAGTCCCCATCAGCACGCCCCGCAAGTCATTGGGGCCTAGATCCCCATGTGCATGCACATGGCAGTGGTATGTCTCACTTGCCATTGCCATTGTTGGGAGACCTGTGTAAGTGTATTGTGGCCGTGCCGTCCCAGCTTGACAGCTGGGCTGTGGCTCATGTGCTTGCTCAGTCATGTCAGTGATGTGTATGCGAAATTGCTATGTGCCGTGTTGCTTTGACATGTGTCCTCTGTCATTTAACCCAGGCGGAGACCGAACATTGACCGCCCATACCAATTGCTGGCGGACATGGACGATACAGAGGTTATTAGGAAGTTTCGGCTGGACAGGCCAACTCTGCATCGACTGTGTGCCATGTTAGAGCCCCATCTCCGTCCCCGCAGGGTGTATCCGACTGCTGTCACCCCCACGGCTAAGGTGATGGCCGCCATGCATTTCTTCGCCACTGGGTCATTCCAGCACACAGTGGGCAGTGGAGGAGGGATGTCCCAGCCCATGTTCAGCAAGGTGCTGAGGGATGTACTGGCAGCCATGATGCTGTGCCGGAACAGGTACATCAGATTCCCCAGGGCTCGTGAATTGGCGGCAGTGAAGGGTGCATTCTATGCCCTTGGCAGAATCCCACACGTCGTGGGAGCCATTGACTGCACTCATGTTGGCCTTGTTCCACCACAGGCCACTGAGCACCTGTACCGCAACAGGAAGCACACGCACTCCCTGAATGTGCAAGTGGTGTGCCTTGCGGACATGGTGATCACCCACGTGTGTGCAAAGTTTCCAGGCTCGGCCCATGACGCACACATAATGCGCAACAGCATCTTGCCACGACTGATGGCCAATCTGCAACAGGATCGTGGCTGTATTGTCGGTGAGTATGTGGAGTGGTGTAGCGTGCTGGTTGTGCGATGCTGTCCCCTGTCCAGTTGGAATAGCAACGGTTCTCTGTGTCCCTCACACCCAGGTGACTCTGCGTATCCGAATGGGGCATGGCTGCTCAGTCCATTGAGGAATCCTCGCACCCCAGCAGACGATCGATACAATGAGGCACATGGGAGGACCAGACGTGTGGTCGAGCGTACCTTTGGCCTCCTCAAGTCCAGGTTCAGGTGCCTGGACCGCACCGAGGAGTGCACTGGCGTACTCCCCACAGAAGGTGTGCCAGATAGTGGTGGCGTGCTGCATGCTGCACAATCTGGCCATTCGGAAGCAGATCCCCCTCATTGTGGATGACGGAGATCAACCAGGGCCCCAGCCCGCAGACCAGGACAGCTCGAGTGAGGTGGACAGCGGAGAGGAGGAAGCTGGGAATGTGCGCCAGCAGCTCATCGCCCGCTACTTCACTTGACGGTGAGTGTCCATGTACGACGGATGATGTGTCTGTATCTATGCAGGTGTGTGTGTGCTGTGTCAGGGTGGCCGTATGTTCACTGCGTGCAGTGTGTCAACGCTCCATGGCCAGGGTAGTATGCCACTGTTGGTGGCTGTGGCATTGTGCCCTATTGCTCTGTGCGATGTGTGTACATTGCTTGTAGTTGTTGACATGTACTGTGTGATGGGTGTGTGACACACTCATTGAATGTGCTCCTGTTCTGTCTCCCACCCCTAGGTCCCTACAGGCCCTCCGGATTCAAATACCATGCCACGCATCAGGTGCCTTTCCGCCCAAGGTGGCCGTTGTATTCCGTACAAATAAGACACAGGGCACAAACAGCAGTTAGTGAAAAAGGTGCATTTATTACAAACTGTGACATGTGATTGTGTGTAAGGTGATGACAAAAGTGGTGCGTGCAGTGACAATGAGCTGTCGGTCATGGCTGCGTGATGATCAGGGTGTACCCACTGGTTCTATGTCCATAGTCCAACACACACATGCCATCCAGATGGCTGTGTGGAGTGGGATCGTAGAGCAAGTCAATGCAGTGGCTGGTCAAGGAAGGCTGGCGGAAGGCTGGCTGGCTGCCTCACTTGCGACTGGAGCGTGCGAAGTCCTCCCGGGAGATCTGTTTCCTCTTCGGACGGCCCCTTCCACGTTTGGGAGGGGGTGTGTGGTGGCGACCTGCTGGTGGTGGGTGAGGTGTGCTCACTGGCTGTGGACGCAGGGAAGTGGACACTGCTGGCCGACCCTGCGCCTAGCAGGTGGTGGCGGAGGTGGTGTTGCTGGCCTTGCCTGTGACCCCACCGCCACCACCAGCTGGCCCATGAGGTCCACGAGTTGGTCCATACGGGACACGGATTGGCCCATATGGGCGTCCATGGACCTCAGCACCCCCAGCACCTCCCGCGTGTCAGTAGCAGACCTGGCCCATTGTCCTTGGGCCTCTTCATCAAGCCCCAAGGACTCTGGCCATTTGAGGCAGGGCATGGCTCCCAGGGAGGCTGGCGTTTCCCTGACCCTGCTCCTCCTACCAGTCCTGCTGCCACCGGCCTGCCCACTAGCCACATTGCTCACCACGGTCCTCGCTGTGGCTCCCAGGGTGGATCCAGTCGGCCGGGCCACCACCTGCGCTGGGGCTGGTGCCAGCGAAGGCGTGGTGGTGGTGGAGGCGGTGGTGGTCGGTGCGGCGATGGTGGCGGTTGCGGCAGTGGTAGTGGCCGCAATGACCGTGGGTGTGGCCGCAGCGACAGTGGCAGCAGGGGACTGGGACTGTTCAGCATCCCTGGATGATGGGTTGGTGGGTAGGAGGGTCCTGGGGAGGCGGCTGGGCCCTGCCACGCCAGATGGGCCAGCTTGGTGGTCCGTGTCCGAAGAGGTGGACAGATCCTCCAGATCCGTGTGTCCTCGTTGGGGGCTTGTAGGCTGGCTGTGCTGGCTGCTGTCTCCATCCCCAGCGTCCAGCAGTTCGTCACCTGTGGAGAGAATGAGATTTGTTATTGTGTTGCACCTGGCGAAGTATGTATTAGTCGTCTGACATTGGCAGTTCGTGCAATCTCGTACATGGGTTTCCCGGAGGCGAGTGTGTGGCTGTGGCATCTGTAGTTGTGTGTGCTAGGCAATGGGACTGTGTGCTGTGCACATGTGGCATGGGACGGATTGGCCATGCCGATGGGTGTGTTGCTTTGCCCCTACTCATTGTGACTCTGGTGTATGCGGGCTCCTGGCCCATCCTGGGTCTGGTTTGTACTTTGCTTTTGGAGTTCAAATGGAGCAGCTTAGGAACGCATATGGCAACATGGGGCCATGCCCCAGATTCGCATTTGGGATGGAATATGCTTTTGGGGTTCAAATGGACACGCTTAGGAACGCATATGGCAACATGGGGGCCATGCCCCAGATTCGCATTTGGGATGGAATATGCTTTTGGGGTTCAAATGGAGCAGCTTAGGAACGCATATGGCAACATGGGGGCCATGCCCCAGATTCGCATTTGGGATGGAATATGCTTTTGGGGTTCAAATGGAACGCTTAGGAACGCATATGGCAACATGGGGGCCATGCCCCAGATTCGCATTTGGGAGGGAATATGCTTTTGGGGTACATGCTGTGAGCCATGGGTGCCGAACGTGACATGTGTTGTGGCAGCATGACAGTGCATGGTCTGAGGTGTGTGCATGCCTGACATGCCCAGCATATTGCTGTCTGTTGTGGTTACTGGACATGGCATTGGACGCATCGTTATGAGTGAGTGATAGTTGTGTGCCAGCCAACGTATTGCAGTTGTCCCATCTCCTTGGTGTGCGTGCTGCCCTGTGCCATGTGCATCACTGCAGTGCTCGGGGGGTGTGGCCCATGTTGTGTGTTGTTGCTCACAGTGTGTCGTGCGCTTAATTGACTTCTGGCACATGGTTGGTCATGGGCATGTGTCTTAGCGTGACTGCTGTATGTGTGGCAGCTGTGCGGATGACATGCCTTTCATGAGACTGGGGCTGACGGATGGGATGGATGGTATGTTGTATGTGCATGGTGTGTCTGTGTGTTTGATGGGTTCAGTGGTGTTCGTGTGCATTTCTGTTGTTCCGCTCTGTTGCGTCTAGTGTTGTTTGTCTTACATAGGCGTAGTTGTGGGGTGTGTGGTTGACAGGCAGTAGGGGCTACATGGACAGGACTTCAATGGTGTTTCGGTTGTGTGTGATGAGTTGCACAGTGGCTGCCGTGTGGGACTATATTCAGTGTGGCTTGTGCATGCAGGCGTGGCTCCTTGGGTGTTGCTATGTCTGTGATGGGTCATGTGGGGTGTGAGTCTGCTGTTCATGTCCGTGTGCACATTGTTCACTTGTTCGTGACGGTGGGCGGTGCTGCGTGTTCGTGTGCTACGTGACATGTCCCATGTGTTGGTGGTGTTATGGTCCTCATGCCTCCAGTAATCCAGCCCTGTCCAGTTTCCCACCTGCAAGTTGTTCGTGCGTGCACTGTACTGGATGCCACATGGCTCTTAGCGGAGGTGCTCCATGTTGCAGGTCTGTGGGGGTGGGGGGTGTAGTGGGTCGTGGGGGTGGCTGTACACCCACTGACACCGAGTGCTGTGGACCGTGATGTCTGCCTTTCGGCTGTCGTTGTGCACTGCGGTGGCTGACACGTGGGTGTGGGGTGTGGGGGATGCTCCTCCTTGCTGTGCTGTGGGACTGGGGACTGGTGTGTGTTGTACTTGGGCTGTCCACCGTCCCACCCACTGCACTTTGTGTTCCTGCCACTTACCTGTTACTTGTCAGTTAGTGCAGCTGTGGCGGACACATGGGTGTGGTGGGTGCTCGTTGTGGCGCTTCTGGCATATTTGGGGACCTGTTGGTGGTTACGTGGCTGGCTTAGTGTACACATGTCCCCACGCATCTTACAGTTGTTCGGTTTGGCCTGTGTGTGGTAGTGTCTGTTGCATGTGCGTGTGATGTGTTGTGTATTGTGTGCTGGACATGGGGGTGTTTGTCCCTGGGAGCTGTGGCATGGTGGTTGCGCATGTGTGTACATAGCGGTGTGCTGGTATACATTGGTTTGTGCCTACCAGCCTCCACTCCCCCTGCTAATCCGGCGAGGATCTCCGGATGGATTACGACTCGCACCTTCTCCTCCCACGCTTTGAAGGTCTTAAAGAGCGCGGGATTCCCTCCGCCAGTGACGGCAGCCAGCTCTCTGTTTTTGCCCTCCTTCTTCTTGACCAGGCTCTTTACGTCATTCCAACGTTTGTTTATCTCGGTTCTGTTCCTGGGCAGGGTCCCGACTGCATTGACCTGGTCTACGATCCGGGTCCACATTCTGTTTCTGGTGGCTAGTGGTGTGTGCTGGACCATGTTCCCATAGATTTGTGGGTACACCTTGATGATCTCGTCGACCATGACCGTCAGCTCCATGGGCGTGAACTTGGGCATCCTTTGTGGTGCCATGGTGTTTGTGGTGCTGGTGCGGTGTGTGTTGTGTAATGTGCAGGGGGTTTGTGGTGCCGGTGTTTGGTGGTGGTGGTGGTGGTGGTGGTGGTGTGATGTGTGCGTTTCTGTGGTGTGCTGCTGTCCTTGCTGTGTCACTGTGTCCTCTCCTCTCCTCTCTGGTTTGCAATGTAGCAAGGGGTTGTGGTCTGTGGGAGTGCTGCTTTTGTACTCACCTATGTGGGTGTGTCCTCATGGTCTGTTGTTTTCAGGTGTGTTGTGTCTGGGGTTCTGGCCTTTGTATTTTTGTTTGTCCGGGGGGTGTTTTCGGGATGTGTACTGTGCTTGTGTATTTGTGCGTGCCTTGCTGTGTGGACTTGTTGGCCATGTTGTGTGCTATTGGTTTTGTGTGCGGATGGTTTCTGTGCAGGTACGTGGCGCCATGGCTTCTGCCGTGTCGATTCTCATCGGCGTTGTTTGCGCTGGCGGGCGGTATATTTGTTGTTTTCCGCGCTCATGGCGGTGCGATCGTAATTTCACGTGCGGTGTGTCGGCCGTGTGGGCGGGGCGGTTTTGTGTTGTCGTGCGTGTTTCCGTCCGTGGCGGGCGGTTTGACTCCGACTCGGACGATGGCGGGCGGTATTTTGTATGATTTTCCGCCGATGGCGGTTTTCAGTTTGTGTACTCATAATGGCGTGGTCGGTGTTCAGGCGGTGTGTGCGGGCGGATTTTGCCGCTTCCATGCCTGGCGGTTTTTACGCCGGGTATCG
>CAWUFW010024329.1:0-62223 GCA_963921515.1 Calotriton arnoldi | reverse complement strand
TATATATATATATATTCACTGAAAAAACCATAGGTTTCAGGGACGTTATAGTTACAAATTAGCATTTAAAAAACCTTTGAAATTCACTGAAAAAACCATAGGTTTTAGGGACAGTTATAGTTAGTTGGACATTGCACTCGTACAAAACCCGTGAAATTCCCCCGTTATAGTTAGTCCAGCTAACTATAACTCGCGCCCGCAATGCACTGCTGATGACGTCACATATTACATCACTCATGACATGGTCAGTGACATCACTGATGACATCACTGATGACATCTCAAATGACATCACTGATGACATCACTGATGACATCATCCAGTGACTGTGTGTTTCTGTAAAGTTTAAATATTTTTAATATATATAGGAAAAGACGTATTGAAGAATGAGTGGGTGTGTAAGTGTCTGTATGGATGATTTAGTAGGTGCGTGACTGACTGTATAAGTGAGTGATTTAACGTATCTTACTGAATGCATGGGTTAGTGACTAAACTGGGTGAATGTCTGTATCCGTCTGTCTGTTGCTGTGTAAGTGGCTGCATGTGTTTGAGAATAGCTACATGAGTGTCTATATGAGTTATTGAATGCTTGTGTGAGTATCTGTATGGGTGCCTGAGTGTTTGTGTGGGAGGGGTGTGTGCGACTCTGTGCATAGATGTGTGAGTGGGTGATTCACTGGGTGGATGGTTTCAAGAGTGCATCTGTGATAGACTGTATGGGTGGGTAAGTGTGTGTAAGAGTGTGTTAGTGAGTGAATGTATGTCCCAGTGGTACATGTGTGAGTAACTACATATGTGAAAGGCAGTATATATGTGTGTTGGAGTATATAAATAGCTATAAGCAAGAGTGACTGATTGTGATAGTGGCTGTATGGATGAGTGTGTGCTTGTATCAGTGATTGTATAAGAGCGTAAGAATGTGCTAGTATTTGTATGAGTAAGTGAGCTGGTGTGTGTATAACTGTATAGGTGAGTAAATGGTAGTGTGTTTAATTATTTGCATGACTGACTAGGTGTGTGAGTACCTCTATGGATGAGTGGCGGTGTTTGAGTGTCTATATAGGAGTATGAGTGCATATGATAGTCCTGTACTGAGTGACCGTAAATATGAGTGACTGTTCGGGTGAGTGAGTGGATGTGTGCGTAGACCTAAGAATCAGTGAGTGGGTATGTAGTTATTGGTGTTGGAGTGTCTATGGTTTTGCGAATGGCAGTCTGTACTTTAGAGTGGGTGTATCAAAGGTTATATTAGGGTGTGAGAAGATGCATGAAATTATCACATGGATGATGTCATCAGTGATGTCATCAGTGATGTCATTTGAGATGTCATCAGTGATGTCATCAGTGATGTCACTGACCATGTCATGAGTGATGTAATATGTGACGTCATCAGCAGTGCATTGCGGGGCGCGAGTTATAGTTAGCTGGACTAACTATAACGGGGGAATTTCACGGGTTTTGTACGAGTGCAATGTCCAACTAACTATAACTGTCCCTAAAACCTATGGTTTTTTCAGTGAATTTCAAAGGTTTTTTAAATGCTAATTTGTAACTATAACGTCCCTGAAACCTATGGTTTTTTCAGTGAATTTCAAAGGTTTTTTAAATGCTAATTTGTAACTATAACATGTCTGAAACCTACGGTTTTTTCAGTGAATTTCAAAGGTTTTGTAAATGACAATTTTTAAATGTATTAATTGTTATATACATTTTTAAAATACTGATTTACTACATTTTTAGAAACAATTTTTTTTTACATATTTTATTATTTAAATTACATTGTAATTACATTATACATTACATTACAAAAAATACTTTCTCTTAATGAATTACTTTAGTTTAAATACTTTGCAGATAGGCAATAGACTTTTAAGTACAGTAGTTACAGTTGTTGCAATGGGCAACACATTTTCAAACACAATGCAACATTCAGCTCAATGTGAATTTCTAGTTAAATGCAATTAGTTACTTTATGGATTACTTTTCTAACCACAGGACTGGATCCTAGATTCAGTCCTGGGACATCTCCTGTAAACAGTTGAGTAAAAGCGTTTTGGTTACAGTCGTGATTTTTAAGGAATATTATTGTATTTTAAAAGTTGACACTTTGAAACTTTTTCTCATAGAATCACCAATGTTATCCTATGGAAGGAAATTCACTTAGCAGGTAAAAACTGTTATCGTTACTTTTTCTTACTCAGTGTTGGATCCTGGATCCAGCACTGGTGCATCTCCTGTAAACAGTTGAAAGAATGCGTTTAAGTCATACTGTCGATTTTTAAGGAATATTTGTAGTTTGTGAAAATCAACACTGAAACTTTTTGCTGAAAACCAGTCAATGTTAGCCTATGAAGGAAATTCAAGTTACCGGTAAGTACGGTTAAAATTACTTTTGAGGATCAGTACTGGGCTGAAACAAGCAGCACTGAGGTCTCTCCTGATAACAGGTGAGTAAATCGAAATTCGTATTTCGGCTGATTTTAGAGGAATATTTTAAAGTTCCAAAACTCCACACTTAGAAGAATTTCCAAGTGAAACCAGTCAATGTTAGCCTATGGAAGGAAATTCAAGTTACTGGTAAGTACGGTTAAAATTACTTTTCAGGACCAGTACTGGGCTGAAAGATGCAGCACTGAGGTCTCTCCTGATAACAGGTGAGTAAATCAGAATTCGTATTTCGGCTGATTTTAGAGGAATATTTGTATGTTTCAAAAATCAACACTTAGAAGAATTTCCAAGTGAAACCAGTCAATGTTAGCCTATGAAGGAAATTCAAGTTACCGGTAAGTATGGTTAAAATTACTTTTCAGGATCAGTACTGGGCTTAAAGATGCAGCACTGAGGTCTCTCCTGATAACAGGTGAGTAAATCGGAATTCGTATTTCGGCTGATTTTAGAGGAATATTTTAAAGTTCCAAAACTCCACACTTAGAAGAATTTGCAAGTGAAACCAGTCAATGTTAGCCTATGAAGGAAATTCAAGTTACCGGTAAGTACGGTTAAAATTACTTTTCAGGATCAGTACTGGGCTGAAAGATGCAGCACTGAGGTCTCTCCTGATAACAGGTGAGTAAATCGGAATTCGTATTTCGGCTGATTTTAGAGGAATATTTTAAAGTTCCAAAACTCCACACTTAGAAGAATTTCCAAGTGAAACCAGTCAATGTTAGCCTATGAAGGAAATTCAAGTTACCGGTAAGTACGGTTAAAATTACTTTTCAGGACCAGTACTGGGCTGAAAGATGCAGCACTGAGGTCTCTCCTGATAACAGGTGAGTAAATCGGAATTCGTATTTCGGCTGATTTTAGAGGAATATTTTAAAGTTCCAAAACTCCACACTTAGAAGAATTTCCAAGTGAAACCAGTCAATGTTAGCCTATGGAAGGAAATTCAAGTTACTGGTAAGTACGGTTAAAATTACTTTTCAGGACCAGTACTGGGCTGAAAGATACAGCACTGAGGTCTCTCCTTATAACAGGTGAGTAAATCGGAATTCCTATTTCGGCTGATTTTAGAGGAATATTTGCACAATGGTGAAGGGAGGGGTGGGGCCTGAGGTGACATCTTTGCAAACGCGCCCCGTGGCGCGTTTTAAGTTGGGGGATTAAGTCCCCTTGAATCCTGAGGGTCCCTAGGGGCCAACTAGACCACCAGGAACCTCCAATATGCGCCAGGGGCTGCGTTGCAGAGACGTGTAGAGAGGCCACACCCCTTTTACACCTCTCTGCAACGCAGCTCTGTGGCGCATTCTGGATGTACCTGTTGGGCTAGTTGGCCCCAGGGACCCTCAGGATTGAAGGGATTTAATTCCCCATCTTAAAACGCGCCACGGGGCCTGTTTGCACACATGTCACCTGAAGCCCCGCCCCTCCCTTCACCACTGTGCAAACGCGCCCGTGGCGCGTTTTAAGTTGGGGGATTAAGTCCCCTTGAATCCTGAGGGTCCCCGGAGTCCAACTAGCCCACCATATACCTCCAAAAGCGCCACAGAGCTGCGTTGCAGAGAGGTGTAAAAGGGCGTGGCCTCTGTACACCTCTCTGCAAGGCAGCCCCTGGCGCATACTGGAGGTACCTGGTGGGCTAGTTGGCCCCGAGGACCCCCAGTATTCAAGGGGAATTCGTTCCCCTCTGCAAACGCGCCAGGGGCGCGTTTGCAGAGTGGTGAAGGAAGGGGCGGGGCCTGCGGGCCCGATCGTTTTTTTTTTTCTTCTCCCCTGAAGGGGGCTGTGTGGCCCCCCTTCCTTTTTCTTTTTTTGGGCCCTGGGGACCCCATCCCCCAGGGCCTTACCCCTTTTTAAATTACCTTAAAAAAAAAACGGGAAGGGGGCCGCGTGGCCCCCTTCCCTGGGCCTGTATTGGCCCCGGGGACCCCATCCCCCGGGGCATGGCCTCTATATTTATTTTTTTGAGGGGGCAGCGTGGCCCCCTCCTCTGGCCATTTTAAGGCCCCGGGGACCCCATCTCCCGGGGCCGGCCTTTCCATTTTTTTTTTTTTTTTAATTTTTCTCTTTTTTGGGGAGGGGGCCGCGTGGCCCCCTCCCGAGCCACTACTTGCCCGGGGACCCCAGCCCCGGGGCTGGCCCTCTCCGTTGGGGACTGTGGGGAGGTCCCCAATCCCCCCACAGTCCCGCCGGCTCCCCACGTCCCGTGGGAGCCGGCATTGCTGTTCCACATGGGGAGCAGCTGACATGCTGCTCCCCATTTGGAAAAGCAATCGCTTTGGATATTGGAAGAGAGCAGGTTTCCCTGCTCTCTCTTCCAATATCCAAAGCAGTTTGCTATGGCAGGACGGGAGCCGCGAGGCTCCCGTCCTGCCATAGCAAACTACAGTGTCCCGGGGTAGGCACCCCGGGACACTGCAGGAGCCGGCCCTGGGGGTGGTGGTCCCCAGGGCCATCAAGGGCTCCAGGAGGGGGCCGCGCGGCCCCCTCCCATTCAGTACACAGCCCGGGGAGGTGGTGGTCCCCGGGGCTCTGGGGTCCGTAACGGACCCCCATATTAAAATGTTTAGTGCCCCGGGGAGGTGGTGGTCCCGGGGCGTGTGGGGGCTGGAGCCCCCCACACAGGTTTAATAATTATTTAAAAAAAGCCCCGGGGAGGTGGTGGTCCCCGGGGCTGCGGGAGGGCTCAGAGCCCTCCCGCACCATTTTTAAAAAAGCCCCGGGGGTGGCGGTCCCCGGGGCTTGGGGGCCCTTGAGGCCCCCCACACATTAAATTATCCCCCACCATGCCCCCGGGACTTGGGCCACCCGGGGCCAGTGACTATCGAAGCGCGGGAGACCGCGCTCGATTTTTCCGGCAGGATTAGCGCACCCTGAGCGCATCCTGCCGATTTTTAAAAAACTTTTTTTTTTTTTGCCCAGGGGGTCCTTGTGGGACCCCTGAGCAAACCTAGGGGGTCAGGGTGTTTCTACCCTGCCCCCTTTGTGCGCTTTGCGCACTTGTTTCTGTCCCTCGGTTCTACCGAGGGACAAAATGGCTGCCAACATTTCCTGAATCGGAATGTTGACAGCCAGCTGACAACCAATTAACATGCAGCTCGTGATCGGGAGGGTACGCGGACCCTACTCGGCCATAGATATCACTAACTTTTTACTTTTCATTTTCTCAGCAACTACTGAACGGATTTACACCATTTAACAAAAAGGGTTCTTTCTGAACCAAGAACTACCTCTTTGCCAAATTTGGTGTAATTCCGTTCAGCAGTTCGGGCTGTAGCCGTGTCTAAAGTTTCCTATGGGAAAATGCATGGGGAAAACACGTTTTGGGACCCCCCTTTTTCTCGGCCCCCGCTTGACGAATCCCCCCGAGACTTTCAGGGTAGGAGCGGACCGGAGCGGGCCACAAAGTTTGAAAATTTCGCGAAGATACGTTGATGGGGTTCATTTTGTCTTAGAAATTATGGTTAGTGCTATAGAAAGAAAAATTAGGACATGTTTCAAGTGAGATCTCAAATATCTTCCTGTTATATTTCAACAGGAGCAGCCTGTCAGTTGATGCCTTTGTGTTCTACTGCAGCTTCCCAGAGTGTTCTAAAGAACAACTAGAGTGCTAACAGCCTTACTTATGACAAAAGTATGGCACACCTGAAGCCATCTTGATTGGAATAAACTGGTAACACTTAACACATTTAATTTAAAAAGGAACAAAATGATGGGGTTCATTTTGTCATAGAAATTATGGGTAGTGCTGTAGAAAGAAAAATTAGGGCATGTTTTAAGTGAGATCTCAAATCCTCTTCTATTTCATTAGAAAATTCTGACATGCAGACTGAAACAATCACTTTCAATACCAGCAGCAGACTTCCAGTTAACTCCCTGGTGAGCAGTAGCTTTACTACAGTGATCTAATGAGCAACTAGAGTGCTAACATTCTGAATTTATGGCAAATGTGAGACACATCTGAATGCCTTCTTCATGGAATCAAAGTAAAAAACTGAAAGCATTTCCTACTGAGGAGACTGCAGTAAATGAGGAAATTAGGGAACTTCATAACAAAGAAGTCTTCCAAGATGGCCACCAGAGAAAAAAGAGCCCAAATGTAGCACAAATATTACCCAGATGTAGCCCACATATAGCCCAATGACAAAAGTGTGCAAAACACTTTTTATTTTTAGTTTTTTTGCAGTTTTATGTAGTGCAGACTGGTCAGGTATTGGAGCGTTGCATCTTAAAACATGACCCCCTACACTACACAAACACCACTGCACTACCCTAAACCCTAAAACACTACCCCCAGCACGACCCCCTACACTACACAAGCACCACTGCACTATCCTAAACCCTAAAACACTACCCCCAGCATGACCCCCTACACTACACAAACACCACTGCACTACCCTAAACCCTAAAACACTACCCCCAGCACGACCCCGTACACTACCCAAACACCACTGCACTACCCTAAAACATGACCCCCTACACGACACAAACACCACTGCACTACCCTAAACCCTAAAACACTACCCCCAGCATGACCCCCTACACTACACAAGCACCACTGCACTACCCTAAACCCTAAAACACTACACCCAGCACGACCCCCAACACTACACAAACACCACTGCACTACCCTAAACCCTAAAACACTACCCCCAGCACGATCCCCTACACTACCCAAACACCACTGCACTAACCTAAATCCTAAAACAATACCCCCAGCACGACCCCCTACACTACCCAAACACCACTGCACTACCCTAAAACATGACCCCCTACACTACACAAACACCACTGCACTACCCTAAACCCTAAAACACTACCCCCAGCACGACCCCTACACTGCCCGAACACCACTGCACTGCCCTAAACCCTGAAACACCAACCCCTTCATGACCCCCTACACTGCCCGAACACCACTGCACTGCCCTAAACCCTGAAACACCACCCCCAACACGACCCCCTACACTGCCCAAACACCACTGCACTGCCCTAAACCCTGAAACACTACCCCCAGCAAGACCCCCTACACTGCCCGAAGACCACTCCACTGCCCTAAACCCTGAAAGATCACCCCCAGCAAGACCCCCTACACTGCCCGAACACCACTGCCCTAAACCCTGAAACACCAGCCCCAGCACGACCCCCTACACTGCCCGAATACCACTGCACTGCCCTAAACCCTGAAACACCAGCCCCAGCACGACCCCCTACACTGCCCGAACACCACTGCACTGCCCTAAACCCTGAAACACCACCCCGTGCACGACCCCTACACTGCCCGAACACCACTGCACTGCCCTAAACCCTGAAACACCACCCACAGCATGACACCCTACACTGCCCGAACACCACTGCACTGCCCTAAACCCTGAAACACCACCCCCTGCACGACCCCCTACACTGCCCAAACACTACTGCACTGCCCTAAACCCTGAAACACCATCCCCAGCACGACCCCCTACACTGCACGAACACCACTGCACTGCCCTAAACCCTGAAACACTACAACCAGCAAGACCCCCTACACTGCCCGAACACCACTGCACTGCCCTAAACCCTGAAACATCACCCCCAGCAAGACCCCTACACTGCCCGAACACCACTGCCCTAAACCCTGAAACACCACCCCCAGCAAGACCCCCTACACTGCCCGAACACCACTGCACTGCCCTAAACCCTGAAACACCAGCCCCAGCACGACCCCCTACATTGCCCGAACACCACTGCACTGCCCTAAACCCTGAAACACCACCCCCTGCACGACCCACTACACTGCCCGAACACCACTGCACTGCCCTAAACCCTGAAACACCACCCCCAGCACGACCCCCTACACTGCCCGAACACCACTGCACTGCCCTAAACCCTGAAACACCACCCCTGCACGACCCCCTACACTGCCCGAACACTACTGCACTGCCCTAAACCCTGAAACACCACCCCCAGCATGACCCCCTACACTGCACGAACACTACTGCACTGCCCTAAACCCTGAAACACTACCCCCAGCAAGACCCCTACACTGCCCGAACACCACTGCACTGCCCTAAACCCTGAAACATCACCCCCAGCAAGACCCCCTACACTGCCCAAATACCACTGCCCTAAACCCTGAAACACCACCCCCAGCAAGAACCCCTACACTGCCCGAACAACACTGCACTGCCCTAAACCCTGAAACACCACCCCCAGCACGACCCCCTACACTGCCCGAACACCACTGCTCTGCCCTAAACCCTGAAACACCAGCCCCAGCACAACCCCCTACACTGCCCGAACACCACTGCATTGCCCTAAACCCTGAAACACCACCCCCAGCACGACCCCCTACACTTCCCGAACACCACTGCACTGCCCTAAACCCTGAAACACCACCTCCAGCATGACCGCCTACACTGCCCAAAAACCACTGCACTGCCCTAAACCCTGAAACACCAGCCCCAGCACAACCCCCTACACTGCCCGAACACCACTGCACTGCCCTAAACCCTCAAACACCAGCCCCAGCACGACCCCCTACACTGCCCGAACACCACTGCACTACCCTAAACCCTGAAACACCAGCCCCAGCAAGACCCCCTACACTGCCCGAACACCACTGCACTGCCCTAAACCCTGAAACACCAGCCCCAGCAAGATCCCCTACACTGCCCGAATACCACTGCACTGCCCTAAACCCTGAAACACCACCCCCAGCAAGACCCCCTACACTGCCCGAACACCACTGCAGTAAGCCCTGAAACACCACCCCCAGCAAGACCACCTACACTGCCCGAACACCACTGCACTGCCCTAAACCCTGAAACACCACCCCCAGCACGACACCCTACACTGCCCGAACACCACTGCACTGCCCTAAACCCTGAAACACCACCCCCAGCACGACCCCTACACTGCCCGAACACCACTGCACTGCCCTAAACCCTGAAACACCACCCCCTGCACGACCCCCTACACTGCCCGAACACCACTGCACTGCCCTAATCCCTAAAACACTACCCCCAGCATGACCCCCTACACTGCCCAAACACCACTGCACTGCCCTAAACCCTGACTCACCACCCCCTGCACAACCCCCTACACTGCCCGAACACCACTGCACTGCCCTAAACCCTGAAACACCACCTCCAGCAAGACCCCCTACACTGCCCGAACACCACTGCACTGCCCTAAACCCTGAAACACCACCCCCAGCACGGCCCCCAACACTGCCCGAACACCACTGCACTGCCCTAAACCCTGAAACACCAGCCCCTGCACGACCCCCTACACTGCCCGAACACCACTGCACTGCCCTAAACCCTGAAACACCACCCCCAGCACGACCCCCTACACTGCCTGAACACCACTGCCCTAAACCGTGAAACACCACCCCCAGCAAGACCCCCTACACTGCCCGAACACCACTACACTGCCCTAAACCCTGAAACACCACCTCCAGCACAACCCCTATACTGCCTGAACACCATTGCTCTGCCCTAAACCCTGAAACACTGCCCCCAGCAAAACCCCCTACACTGCCCGAACACCACTGCACTGCCCTAAACCCTGAAACAACACCCCCAGCAAGACCCCCTACACTGCCCGAACACCACTGCCCTAAACCCTGAAACACCACCCCCAGCACGACCCCTACACTGCCCGAACACCACTGCACTGCCCTAAACCCTGAAACACCACCCCCAGCACGATCCGCTACACTGCCCGAATACCACTGCTCTGCCCAAAACACTAAAACACCAGCCCCAGCATGACTCCCTACACTGCCTGAACACCACTGCACTGCCCTAAACCCTGAAACACCAGCCGCAGCATGACCCCTTACACTGCACAACACCACTGCACTGCCCTAAACCCTGAAAAACTACCCCCAGCAAGACCCCCTACACTGCCCGAACACCACTGCCCTAAACCCTGAAACATCACCCCCAGCAAGACCCCCTATACTGCCCGAACACCACTGCCCTAAACCCTGAAACACCACCCCCAGCAAGACCCGCTACACTGCCCGAACACCACTGCACTGCCCTAAACTCTGAAACACCAGCCCCAGCACGACCCCCTACACAGCCCGAACACCACTGCACTGCCCTAAACCCTGAAACACCACCCCCAGCACGACCCCCTATATTGCCCGAACACCACTGCACTGTTCTAAACCCTGAAACACCACCCCCTGCACGACCCCCTACACTGCCCAAACACTACTGCACAGCTCCAAACCCTGAAACACCACCCCCAGCACGACCCCCTACACTGCCCGAACACCACTGCCCTAAACCCTGAAACACCACCCCAAGCAAGACCCCCTACACTGCCCGAACACCACTGCACTGCCCTAAACCCTGAAACATCACCCCCAGCAAGACCCCCTACACTGCCCGAACACCACTGCACTGCCCTAAACCCTGAAACACCACCCCCAGCAAGACCCCTACACTGCCCGAACACCACTGCACTGCCCTAAACCCTCAAACACTCCCCCCAGCACGACCCCCTACACTACCCGAACACCACTGCACTGCCCTAAACCACTCCCCCAGCACGACCCCCTACACTACCCGAACACCACTGCACTGCCCTAAGCCCTAAAACACTCCCCCAGCATGACCCCCTACACTACCCAAACACCACTGCACTGCCCTAAACCCTGAAACACTACCCCCCGCATGACCCCCTACACTACCCGAACACCACTGCCCTAAACCCTGAAACACCACCCCCAGCAAGACCCCCTACACTGCCCGAACACCACTGCACTGCCCTAAACCCTGAAACACCACCCCCAGCACAACCCCCTACACTGCCCGAACACCACTGCACTACCCTAAACCCTAAAACACGACCTCCTACACTACACAAACACCACTGCACTACCCTAAACCCTAAAACACTACCCCCAGCACGACCCCCTACACTACACAAACACCACTGCACTACCCTAAACCCTAAAACACTACCCCCTACACTACACAAACACCACTGCACTACCCTAAACCCTAAAAAACTACCCCCAGCACGAACCCCTACACTACCCAAACACCACTGCCCTACCCTAAACCCTAAAACAATACCCCCAGCAGTACCCCCTACACTACCCAAACGCCACTGCTCTACCCTAAACCCTAAAATACTACCCCCAGCAGTACCGCCTACACTACCCAAACACCATTGCACTACCCTAAACCCTAAAACACTACCCCCAGCAGTACCCCCTACACTACCCAAACACCACTGCACTACCCTAAACCCTAAACCACTACCCCCAGCACGACCCCCTACACTACCCAAACACCACTGCACTACCCTAAACCCTAAAACACTCCCCCAGCATGACTCCCTACACTATCCAAACACCACTGCACTACCCTAAACCCTAAATATACCCCCAGCATGACCCCCTACACTACACAAACACCACTGCACTACCCTAAACCCTAAAACACTACCCCCAGCACGACCCCCTTCACTACCTAAACACAACTGCACAATTTGTTACAGGCGTTGCAACGCAGGCCTGTGGTGCTTACTGGAAGTACCTGGTGGGCTAGTTGGGCCCCAGGGACCCTCAGGATTCAAGGTGACCAAATCCCCCAACTTAAAACGCGCCACGGGGCGCGTTTGCACAGTGGTGAAGGGAGGGGGCGGGCCTCAGGTGACATGTGCGCAAACACGCCCTGTGGTGCGTTTTAAGGTGGGGAATTAATTCCCCTTGAATCCTGAGGGACCCTGGGGGCCAACTAGCCCACCAGGTACCTTCAGTAAGCACAACAGAGTTGCGTTGCAGAGAGCTGAAAAAGGTACTTGGCCTCGGAACGCCTCTCTGCAACTCAGCTCTGTGGTCCTAACTGTAGGTACCTGGGGGCTAGTTGGGCCCCAGGGACCCTCAGGATTCAAGGGGACTTAATCCCGCAACTTAAAACGCTCCACAGGGCGCGTTTGCACACATGTCACCTCAGGCCCCCTCCCTTCACCACTGTGCAAACACGCCCTGTAGCGCGTTTTAAGAGGTAGTTTTAATCCCCCTGCCCTATTATGTACTAGGGACTTACAGAGGAGGTCATGCTAATCACAGGGGTACCCCAACGCATAGTGTTCCCTGTGTATGTAGGTGTTTTCACTGTATTCTAAGTGTCTTTTAGCATAGCACTGACTCTGGTTAGTCAGAGTCAGTTACCACCAGTACCCGTCTGAAAACGTTGTGGGCACAGGATGATTTTGCAACAAGGCCTCTTTCTGCTCCTCTGTTGGTTCTTTCTGCACATCTTTTGCTTCTTCCTGCACTTTTCTTCGTCTTTGTGGACTTCTGTTGCTTCTTTCTGCATTTCTTTTGCTTCTTTCTGTGCGTTTTTTCTTCTTTCTTCATATGTCCTACCTCTGTAGGCATAGTTAGAAACTAGCATTTAAAAAACCTTTGAAATTCACTTAAAAAATCATAGGTTTCAGGCACGTTATAGTTAGAAATTAGCATTTAAAAACCTTTGAAATTCACTGAAAAAACCATAGGTTTCAGACACGTTATAGTTAGAAATTAGCATTTAAAAAACCTTTGAAATTCACTGAAAAAACCATAGGTTTTAGGGACAGTTATAGTTAGTTGGACATTTCACTCGTACAAAACCATAGAAATTCCCCCGTTATAGTTAGTTCAGCTAACTATAACTCGCGCCCCGCAATGCACTGCTGATGACGTCACATATTACATCACTCATGACATGGTCAGTGACATCACTGATGACATCACTGATGACATCTCAAATGACATCACTGATGACATCACTGATGACATCATCCATGTGATAATTTCATGCATCTTCTCACACCTTAATATAACTTTTGATACACCCACTCTAAATTACAGACTGCCATTCTCAAAACCATACACACTCCAATACCAATAACTACATACCCACTCACTGATTCTTAGGTCTACACACACACATCTACTCACTCACCCGTACAGTCACTCATATTTACAGTCACTCAGTACAGGACTATCATATGCACTCATACACCTATATAAATACTCACACACCGCCACTCATCCATAGAGGTACTCACACACCTAGTCAGTCATGCAAAAATTAATCACACACCCATTTACTCACCTATACAGTTATACACACACCAGCTCACTTACTCATACAAATACTAGCACATTCTTACGCTCTTATACAATAACTGATACAAGCACACACGCATCCATACAGCCACTCTCACAATCACACACTCTCACTTATAGCCATTTAAATACTCTAACACACATATATACTGCCTTTTACATATGTGGTTACTCGCACATGTACCACTGAGATATACATTCACTCACTAACACACCCATACACACACTCACCCACCCAAGCAGTCCATCACAGATGCACTCTTGAAATCATGCACCCAGTGAATCACCCACTCACACATCTATTTACAGAGTCACACACACCCCACCCACACAAACACTCAGGCAGCCATACAGATACTCAGAGAACCAATCAATAACCCATATAGACACTCATGTAGCTATTCGCAAATCCATGCATCCACTTACACACCAACAAACAGACGGATACAGACATTCACACAGTTTAGTCACTAACCCATGCATTCAGTAAGATACGTTTAATCACTCACTTGTAGAGTCAGTCACGCACGTACTAAATCATCCATTCAGACACTTATACACCCACTCATTCTTCAATACGCCTTTCCCTATATATATTAAACATATTTAAACTTTACAGAAACACACAGTCACTGGATGATGTCATCAGTGATGTCATCAGTGATGTCATTTGAGATGTCATCAGTGATGTCACTGACCATGTCATGAGTGATGTAATATGTGACGTCATCAGCAGTGCATTGCGGGGCGCGAGTTATAGTTAGCTGAACTAACTATAACGGGGGAATTTCTATGGTTTTGTACGAGTGAAATGTCCAACTAACTATAACTGTCCCTAAAACCTATGGTTTTTTCAGTGAATATATATATATTTAGAGAGAGAGTGAGATCGATTATTTTTTTTATTTTTTCAAATAAGGCTCAGGCACTGCTGCAGGGTACACATATACTCTGTGAGGTCTAGTAGCCTCCCATTGAGGACAGAGAATATTTCAGGGCAAACACAAAAGTTTATCAGTGACTCTGCTTTCCCGCACAGTGACTGTGTTCTGAAAAAGTCTTGCATATAGTTTATCGTTGTACTGTCCATGCTGAGCCAGGACTTGACATATTATTCATCAGTCCTGGTAAAGCAAAACAGCTTTTGTATAAATGAAATACTATCCAAGATGGAATAAACAAGAGCAACTCCTGACAAAGATTCTCCTCTCATTAGAGCCCATTAGGGCTGTAGAACATAGACCAAACGTGAGTAAGGTACACAGTATAAGTGAGCCTAAACCACTCCTAAGCTTAGGGTGAAAGTTTACTAGAAATATACAAAACAGACAAAGGCAGGGAGGGAGGTCTGGGGTTCTCCCATTTTAAAGAAAACACAAAGGCGAAATGCTAGTAAAATGTCTCAGTCGCTAGCAATAGCTTGTGACTACATTTTTTGTTCACAGTGTCAATCAAATTCAGACCAGCCATATGCAAATCAGCTTTGGTCCTACTCCAATAGGAACAATTTAGTCGGAACTGGCAGGCCAACTCGCTTCAGAGAAGAACACAAGCAACCCCAGGCCATTTTCTGCCTAGATAGGCCTCATCAGTGAGGGATGGCTTTTAGACTGAGATGTTTCCCAGTGGGACATAAAACCACAAGCAACAATCCCTATCTTGCCTGTTCAATTGACTGTTGCAGGGAATTTACAATAAAATGCCATTAGCTGGAAATATCATTAAAGTTGTGCTTCCAAAAATGTTTTTAACTGCTAAAAACCCTCCCTTACTGTGTACCAATGGATAATGCCCTCTAATTGCAAGGGATGCACTTTTTCCTGTCCACTCCAGTCTTGTAAGACAGCAGGGTGAGATGAAGTCTGTCTTCATGCAACCCGATCATTCAAAACGTTCCTGACAAATCTGGAAAGTTTTTCAAGTTTGAGACTATCTCAGCTTGTTCCTCACCAGATGCTGAACATTAGAGGCAATTTTTATTTGCAAGTCTAAAGAAGACGTTTATCCCCAGGAGCTTCGCACAGGCACAGCGTGGCCGTGAAAGCAGGTTGGCGCGTGACCAGTCGAGCCCAGGCTCTTCTCAGCTATGTTGTAAATACATTATAAAGAAGTCACTGGTAAACATCTGCTGATTTGGTATTCAGATAATGCTCCTGCTGGGAAGGCAGAACCATGGTAAATGAATCATGGACCTTGCATGAATATTTGATTGATATTTTTAAAAATGCTTTCTTCCAATATTTTATTTATGCCTATCTTGCGGTGTTTTCCTCAAGGAGGAGCTCTCGAAACTTGTTAAGATTTGTTCAACAAAATATTGCATGAAGGTCAGACGGAAACATTTTTGCCCCTTCTGGCTTCCTCTTCCAGAAGGGAGCACGTCCAAGTTGTGAAATTGTCACTGCTAAGGATAGTTTTGTAGCCAGCTTTGCGTATATTTTGGGAGGCTGCCCCTTATGACTTACAGAATCTAGAGTTGTGTTATGTCCAAACAAAGCCACAATAACCCCCGGATGTGGGGAGAAGAATCGTGAATCTGTTCTCTGTGGCTAGCCAAGATTGATTGCATTCTTCACAAGAGTGCCTTTGGTAGGACAGTGAGGGATACCCACTAAAAGTGGACTCGTTTATGTTTACGTCGCAGTTTAGATGGGGCCCCTCATTGGAGGAGGGCAGGAAGTCAGTGAAAAAGAGTGAAATTCAGGGAATATTCTCAATGACTGGCGATACCTATCGCCAACGCCAGTTAGCTGCAGTATTTTCATCGCCGTCTAACCCTGAAAAATATCGCCATGTTAGCGGCGTATTATCAAGCCGTCGCTACATGTCGATAGTAACAGGGAATGGGGGTGAAAACTCCCGATAACATCATCGCGATGGCGATGTTGAATCCAGCGTTAGCCGGCGATACCTTGCAATCCTCCCATTATCGCCAGAAAAGTCCCATCTTCCCTCCCGGCGATAACTGCTTGAGATCATGCCCCACAGTCTCCAGTGAGGGTGTTGTGTTGTTTACGGTCATTAGCATAATGTCATTGAGACAGGGACTCGAGGTCACCTCAGCTCAGGGCGCTGTCGCTGGTCCGTGCAGGCTGGGCTGTGAATACAGGTAATTGCGTCAGAGAAAGTGTCTTTTCTCGTGACGAAGTGAAGAGCAAACGGGCATAAAGGGGTTCTTCTGCTCCCATTAAGCAACTGAACGGATTGAGATCCGCTGGCGTCAGGCTGAAATGAGGCAGATTTGGGGTGCTTCCTGCAATAATGACTGCACTGTGTGATGTACCTGACATGTCTCAGGGTACCCCCCACGCGGCAGGGAGGTGGGGGCATAGCTGACGAGAGAGCGCAAGCTAACCCCCGCAACATATCCATCTGCGACATAAAATGGTCTCAATTCAGCAGAATTATCATTAATAAAGCTCCATTCATCACTTAAAGTGACAGTTTGAAAATGCATTGCTATAAATTCCACTGCAGGGTTAATTTTCCTTAATTTTTCTCTTCTGTTGACATCACGCCGATAATTATCCTCTGCTCTTACGTCACAGTGACGTCTGCCTGTGTTTCGCGATGCCTCTCCAGCTGTGCTGCAAGGGGTTAAACGCTGTAGTGTTCCTCATTAAACTCGGAATGATTACAATGATGTACAGTTCATTCATTGAACGGCAACAAGCTGTGATCCGCTCAGCGTGGCCTCGTCGCCAGGCACAGCTACTCTAGACTGCCAAGAACCTTTTTCCCTCAGGGTCATATTGTGTGGATAGACAACTGTCCATCAAGGGAACACCACTATTTAGTGAAATCTGACTGCAAAGACTTAAAATTATACACACACATATGTAAACATACTCACCCCTGAGTGTGTAAATATAAACATGCACACTGTAAATTAACGTCAAAATTCGCACCTGAGCGTGGCATTTTCTTTGCGAAGCGCCTACAATGGAGTGAGAATTCAAGTGGCACTAGACTGCCCATTAGTGCTTGAAGCATCTGTCAGGCTGCTGTGACTGTCACGTTGTGGTCGTGTGGATTACAAAGTGTTTGCCACGGTTACATCATGTGTTGGGAGCATTTGTGGTCACCAGTGAGTGCACAACACACACAGCTAGGGACATACAGACAGAGATTTCCGTACGCACACAAATATGCACACAAACACACATGCACCTTCAAGGAAATGAGACGAGCATACACACCTAAGCATGCGACACACAAACACATACAGACACAAAGAGAAACGCACAAGCGTATATACACAACTACACACAGGCACACAAACATAAGCACAATCACACAGGCACGGGCAAACCCAAAACAAAGACAGTCACTCGAAATTAAACACAGAAAGACGAGCAGATAATCACAAGCACCAACACGCACACACAGACAAAAGAAAGTACTTAGAAGGCCCCCAGCACTTCTCAATTGTGGCCGCTGTGTACACATGCACAAGACACACAATTGATGGACGGAATGCAGAACAAATCAAAACATTCACCCCCAGTCAAGAGATCTGGGTTAAATCCATCATTCTTTTGCTCACCATGCCACCCCAGTTTAGACCTGGCAATATGCAAATCAGTCTTGACCCTGTGCCTCATGGGAACAGTCCAGCCCGAACTGCCAAGCCAGGTCCTCCCTGGACCGGAAACAAGCATCCTAGGACCGGTTTCGGGGTTTCACCCCTCTTCAGCCAGGATAGCTTGATTCCAGTGGCACAGTGAGCCCAGGACCCACGTCTGGGCATACCTGGCGCACTTAGGGCGAGAAAGCAAAAGACACACAATTGATGGACGGAATGCAGAACAAATCAAAACATTCACCCCCAGTCAAGAGATCTGGGTTAAATCCATCATTCTTTTGCTCACCATGCCACCCCAGTTTAGACATGGCAATATGCAAATCAGTCTTGACCCTGTGCCTCATGGGAACAGTCCAGCCCGAACTGCCAAGCCAGGTCCTCCCTGGACCGGAAACAAGCATCCTAGGACCGGTTTCGGGGTTTCACCCCTCTTCAGCCAGGATAGCTTGATTCCAGTGGCACAGTGAGCCCAGGACCCACGTCTGGGCATACCTGGCGCACTTAGGGCGAGAAAACAAAAGACACACAATTGATGGACGGAAGGCAGAACAAATCAAAACATTCACCCCCAGTCAAGAGATCTGGGTTAAATCCATCATTCTTTTGCTCACCATGCCACCCCAGTTTAGACCTGGCAATATGCAAATCAGTCTTGTCCCTGTGCCTCATGGGAACAGTCCAGCCCGAACTCCCAAGCCAGGTCCTCCCTGGACCGGAAACAAGCATCCTAGGACCGGTTTCGGGGTTTCACCCCTCTTCAGCCAGGATAGCTTGATTCCAGTGGCACAGTGAGCCCAGGACCCACGTCTGGGCATACCTGGCGCACTTAGGGCGAGAAAGCAAAAGACACACAATTGATGGACGGAATGCAGAACAAATCAAAACATTCACCCCCAGTCAAGAGATCTGGGTTAAATCCATCATTCTTTTGCTCACCATGCCACCCCAGTGTAGACCTGGCAATATGCAAATCAGTCTTGACCCTGTGCCTCATGGGAACAGTCCAGCCCGAACTGCCAAGCCAGGTCCTCCCTGGACCGGAAACAAGCATCCTAGGACCGGTTTCGGGGTTTCACCCCTCTTCAGCCAGGATAGCTTGATTCCAGTGGCACAGTGAGCCCAGGACCCACGTCTGGGCATACCTGGCGCACTTAGGGCGAGAAAGCAAAAGACACACAATTGATGGACGGAATGCAGAACAAATCAAAACATTCACCCCCAGTCAAGAGATCTGGGTTAAATCCATCATTCTTTTGCTCACCATGCCACCCCAGTTTAGACCTGGCAATATGCAAATCAGTCTTGACCCTGTGCCTCATGGGAACAGTCCAGCCCGAACTGCCAAGCCAGGTCCTCCCTGGACCGGAAACAAGCATCCTAGGACCGGTTTCGGGGTTTCACCCCTCTTCAGCCAGGATAACTTGATTCCAGTGGCACAGTGAGCCCAGGACCCACGTCTGGGCATACCTGGCGCACTTAGGGCGAGAAAGCAAAAGACACACAATTGATGGACGGAATGCAGAACAAATCAAAACATTCACCCCCAGTCAAGAGATCTGGGTTAAATCCATCATTCTTTTGCTCACCATGCCACCCCAGTTTAGACCTGTCAATATGCAAATCAGTCTTGACCCTGTGCCTCATGGGAACAGTCCAGCCCGAACTGCCAAGCCAGGTCCTCCCTGGACCGGAAACAAGCATCCTAGGACCGGTTTCGGGGTTTCACCCTCTTCAGCCAGGATAGCTTGATTCCAGTGGCACAGTGAGCCCAGGACCCACGTCTGGGCATACCTGGCGCACTTAGGGCGAGAAAGCAAAAGACACACAATTGATGGACGGAATGCAGAACAAATCAAAACATTCACCCCCAGTCAAGAGATCTGGGTTAAATCCATCATTCTTTTGCTCACCATGCCACCCCAGTTTAGACCTGGCAATATGCAAATCAGTCTTGACCCTGTGCCTCATGGGAACAGTCCAGCCCGAACTGCCAAGCCAGGTCCTCCCTGGACCGGAAACAAGCATCCTAGGACCGGCTTCGGGGTTTCACCCCTCTTCAGCCAGGATAACTTGATTCCAGTGGCACAGTGAGCCCAGGACCCACGTCTGGGCATACCTGGCGCACTTAGGGCGAGAAAGCAAAAGACACACAATTGATGGACGGAATGCAGAACAAATCAAAACATTCACCCCCAGTCAAGAGATCTGGGTTAAATCCATCATTCTTTTGCTCACCATGCCACCCCAGTTTAGACATGGCAATATGCAAATCAGTCTTGACCCTGTGCCTCATGGGAACAGTCCAGCCCGAACTGCCAAGCCAGGTCCTCCCTGGACCGGAAACAAGCATCCTAGGACCGGTTTCGGGGTTTCACCCCTCTTCAGCCAGGATAGCTTGATTCCAGTGGCACAGTGAGCCCAGGACCCACGTCTGGGCATACCTGGCGCACTTAGGGCGAGAAAACAAAAGACACACAATTGATGGACGGAAGGCAGAACAAATCAAAACATTCACCCCCAGTCAAGAGATCTGGGTTAAATCCATCATTCTTTTGCTCACCATGCCACCCCAGTTTAGACCTGGCAATATGCAAATCAGTCTTGTCCCTGTGCCTCATGGGAACAGTCCAGCCCGAACTCCCAAGCCAGGTCCTCCCTGGACCGGAAACAAGCATCCTAGGACCGGTTTCGGGGTTTCACCCCTCTTCAGCCAGGATAGCTTGATTCCAGTGGCACAGTGAGCCCAGGACCCACGTCTGGGCATACCTGGCGCAATTAGGGCGAGAAAGCAAAAGACACACAATTGATGGACGGAATGCAGAACAAATCAAAACATTCACCCCCAGTCAAGAGATCTGGGTTAAATCCATCATTCTTTTGCTCACCATGCCACCCCAGTTTAGACCTGGCAATATGCAAATCAGTCTTGACCCTGTGCCTCATGGGAACAGTCCAGCCCGAACTGCCAAGCCAGGTCCTCCCTGGACCGGAAACAAGCATCCTAGGACCGGTTTCGGGGTTTCACCCCTCTTCAGCCAGGATAGCTTGATTCCAGTGGCACAGTGAGCCCAGGACCCACGTCTGGGCATACCTGGCGCACTTAGGGCGAGAAAGCAAAAGACGCACAATTGATGGACGGAATGCAGAACAAATCAAAACATTCACCCCCAGTCAAGAGATCTGGGTTAAATCCATCATTCTTTTGCTCACCATGCCACCCCAGTTTAGACCTGGCAATATGCAAATCAGTCTTGACCCTGTGCCTCATGGGAACAGTCCAGCCCGAACTGCCAAGCCAGGTCCTCCCTGGACCGGAAACAAGCATCCTAGGACCGGTTTCGGGGTTTCACCCTCTTCAGCCAGGATAACTTGATTCCAGTGGCACAGTGAGCCCAGGACCCACGTCTGGGCATACCTGGCGCACTTAGGGCGAGAAAGCAAAAGACACACAATTGATGGACGGAATGCAGAACAAATCAAAACATTCACCCCCAGTCAAGAGATCTGGGTTAAATCCATCATTCTTTTGCTCACCATGCCACCCCAGTTTAGACCTGGCAATATGCAAATCAGTCTTGACCCTGTGCCTCATGGGAACAGTCCAGCCCGAACTGCCAAGCCAGGTCCTCCCTGGACCGGAAACAAGCATCCTAGGACCGGTTTCGGGGTTTCACCCCTCTTCAGCCAGGATAGCTTGATTCCAGTGGCACAGTGAGCCCAGGACCCACGTCTGGGCATACCTGGCGCACTTAGGGCGAGAAAGCAAAAGACACACAATTGATGGACGGAATGCAGAACAAATCAAAACATTCACCCCCAGTCAAGAGATCTGGGTTAAATCCATCATTCTTTTGCTCACCATGCCACCCCAGTTTAGACCTGGCAATATGCAAATCAGTCTTGACACTGTGCCTCATGGGAACAGTCCAGCCCGAACTGCCAAGCCAGGTCCTCCCTGGACCGGAAACAAGCATCCTAGGACCGGTTTCGGGGTTTCACCCCTCTTCAGCCAGGATAGCTTGATTCCAGTGGCACAGTGAGCCCAGGACCCACGTCTGGGCATACCTGGCGCACTTAGGGCGAGAAAGCAAAAGACACACAATTGATGGACGGAATGCAGAACAAATCAAAACATTCACCCCCAGTCAAGAGATCTGCGTTAAATCCATCATTCTTTTGCTCACCATGCGACCCCAGTTTAGACCTGGCAATATGCAAATCAGTCTTGACCCTGTGCCTCATGGGAACAGTCCAGCCCGAACTGCCAAGCCAGGTCCTCCCTGGACCGGAAACAAGCATCCTAGGACCGGTTTCGGGGTTTCACCCCTCTTCAGCCAGGATAGCTTGATTCCAGTGGCACAGTGAGCCCATGACCCACGTCTGGGCATACCTGGCGCACTTAGGGCGAGAAAGCAAAAGACACACAATTGATGTACGGAATGCAGAACAAATCAAAACATTCACCCCCAGTCAAGAGATCTGGGTTAAATCCATCATTCTTTTGCTCACCATGCCACCCCAGTTTAGACCTGGCAATATGCAAATCAGTCTTGACCCTGTGCCTCATGGGAACAGTCCAGCTCGAACTGCCAAGCCAGGTCCTCCCTGGACCGGAAACAAGCATCCTAGGACCGGCTTCGGGGTTTCACCCTCTTCAGCCAGGATAGCTTGATTCCAGTGGCACAGTGAGCCCAGGACCCACGTCTGGGCATACCTGGCGCATTTAGGGCGAGAAAGCAAAAGACACACAATTGATGGACGGAATGCAGAACAAATCAAAACATTCACCCCCAGTCAAGAGATCTGGGTTAAATCCATCATTCTTTTGCTCACCATGCCACCCCAGTTTAGACCTGGCAATATGCAAATCAGTCTTGACCCTGTGCCTCATGGGAACTGTCCAGCCCGAACTCCCAAGCCAGGTCCTCCCTGGACCGGAAACAAGCATCCTAGGACCGGTTTCGGGGTTTCACCCCTCTTCAGCCAGGATAGCTTGATTCCAGTGGCACAGTGAGCCCAGGACCCACGTCTGGGCATACCTGGCGCAATTAGGGCAAGAAAGCAAAAGACACACAATTGATGGACGGAATGCAGAACAAATCAAAACATTCACCCGCAGTCAAGAGATCTGGGTTAAATCCATCATTCTTTTGCTCACCGTGCCACCCCAGTTTAGACCTGGCAATATGCAAACCAGTCTTGACCCTGTGCCTCATGGGAACAGTCCAGCCCGAACTGCCAAGCCAGGTCCTCCCTGGACCGGAAACAAGCATCCTAGGACCGGTTTCGGGGTTTCACCCTCTTCAGCCAGGATAGCTTGATTCCAGTGGCACAGTGAGCCCAGGACCCACGTCTGGGCATACCTGGCGCACTTAGGGCGAGAAAGCAAAAGACACACAATTGATGGATGGAATGCAGAACAAATCAAAACATTCACCCCCAGTCAAGAGATCTGGGTTAAATCCATCATTCTTTTGCTCACCATGCCACCCCAGTTTAGACCTGGCAATATGCAAATCAGTCTTGACCTTGTGCCTCATGGG
Organism: Calotriton arnoldi; assembly: GCA_963921515.1. NCBI lineage: Eukaryota > Metazoa > Chordata > Amphibia > Caudata > Salamandridae > Calotriton > Calotriton arnoldi. The sequence continues at coordinate 38,532 of CAWUFW010024329.1, read as the reverse complement.
AACAGTCCAGCCCGAACTGCCAAGCCAGGTCCTCCCTGGACTGGAAACAAGCATCCTAGGACCGGTTTCGGGGTTTCACCCCTCTTCAGCCAGGATAGCTTGATTCCAGTGGCACAGTGAGCCCAGGACCCACGTCTGGGCATACCTGGCGCACTTAGGGCGAGAAAGCAAAAGACACACAATTGATGGACGGAATTCAGAACAAATCAAAACATTCACCCCCAGTCAAGAGATCTGGGTTAAATCCATCATTCTTTTGCTCACCATGCCACCCCAGTTTAGACCTGGCAATATGCAAATCAGTCTTGACCCTGTGCCTCATGGGAACAGTCCAGCCCGAACTGCCAAGCCAGGTCCTCCCTGGACCGGAAACAAGCATCCTAGGACCGGTTTCGGGGTTTCACCCCTCTTCAGCCAGGATAGCTTGATTCCAGTGGCACAGTGAGCCCAGGACCCACGTCTGGGCATACCTGGCGCACTTAGGGCGAGAAAGCAAAAGACACACAATTGATGGACGGAATGCAGAACAAATCAAAACATTCACCCCCAGTCAAGAGATCTGGGTTAAATCCATCATTCTTTTGCTCACCATGCCACCCCAGTTTAGACCTGGCAATATGCAAATCAGTCTTGACCCTGTGCCTCATGGGAACAGTCCAGCCCGAACTGCCAAGCCAAGTCCTCCCTGGACCGGAAACAAGCATCCTAGGACCAGTTTCGGGGTTTCACCCCTCTTCAGCCAGGATAGCTTGATTCCAGTGGCACAGTGAGCCCAGGACCCACGTCTGGGCATACCTGGCGCACTTATGGCGAGAAAGCAAAAGACACACAATTGATGGACGGAATGCAGAACAAATCAAAACATTCACCCCCAGTCAAGAGATCTGGGTTAAATCCATCATTCTTTTGCTCACCATGCCACCCCAGTTTAGACCTGGCAATATGCAAATCAGTCTTGACCCTGTGCCTCACGGGAACAGTCCAGCCCGAACTGCCAAGCCAGGTCCTCCCTGGACCGGAAACAAGCATCCTATGACCGGTTTCGGGGTTTCACCCTCTTCAGCCAGGATAGCTTGATTCCAGTGGCACAGTGAGCCCAGGACCCACGTCTGGGCATACCTGGCGCACTTAGGGCGAGAAAGCAAAAGACACACAATTGATGGACGGAATGCAGAACAAATCAAAACATTCACCCCCAGTCAAGAGATCTGGGTTAAATCCATCATTCTTTTGCTCACCATGCCACCCCAGTTTAGACCTGGCAATATGCAAATCAGTCTTGACCCTGTGCCTCATGGGAACAGTCCAGCCCGAACTGCCAAGCCAGGTCCTCCCTGGACCGGAAACAAGCATCCTAGGACCGGTTTCGGGTTTCACCCCTCTTCAGCCAGGATAGCTTGATTCCAGTGTCACAGTGAGCCCAGGACCCACGTCTGGGCATACCTGGCGCACTTAGGGCGAGAAAGCAAAAGACACACAATTGATGGACGGAATGCAGAACAAATCAAAACATTCACCCCCAGTCAAGAGATCTGGGTTAAATCCATCATTCTTTTGCTCACCATGCCACCCCAGTTTAGACCTGGCAATATGCAAATCAGTCTTGACCCTGTGCCTCATGGGAACAGTCCAGCCCGAACTGCCAAGCCAGGCACTCCCTGGACCGGAAACAAGCATCCTAGGACCGGTTTCGGGGTTTCACCCTCTTCAGCCAGGATAGCTTGATTCCAGTGGCACAGTGAGCCCAGGACCCACGTCTGGGCATACCTGGCGCACTTAGGGCGAGAAAGCAAAAGACACACAATTGATGGACGGAATGCAGAACAAATCAAAACATTCACCCCCAGTCAAGAGATCTGGGTTAAATCAATCATTCTTTTGCTCACCATGCCACCCCAGTTTGGACCTGGCAATATGCAAATCAGTCTTGACCCTGTGCCTCATGGGAACAGTCCAACCCGAACTGCCAAGCCAGGTCCTCCCTGGACCGGAAACAAGCATCCTAGGACCGGTTTCGGGGTTTCACCCTCTTCAGCCAGGATAGCTTGATTCCAGTGGCACAGTGAGCCCAGGACCCACATCTGGGCATACCTGGCGCACTTAGGGCGAGAAAGCAAAAGACACACAATTGATGGACGGAATGCAGAACAAATCAAAACATTCACCCCCAGTCAAGAGATCTGGGTTAAATCCATCATTCTTTTGCTCACCATGCCACCCCAGTTTAGACCTGGCAATATGCAAATAAGTCTTGACCCTGTGCCTCATGGGAACAGTCCAGCCCGAACTCCCAAGCCAGGTCCTCCCTGGACCGGAAACAAGCATCCTAGGACCGGTTTCGGGGTTTCACCCCTCTTCAGCCAGGATAGCTTGATTCCAGTGGCACAGTGAGCCCAGGACCCACGTCTGGGCATACCTGGCGCACTTAGGGCAAGAAAGCAAAAGACACACAATTGATGGACGGAATGCAGAACAAATCAAAACATTCACCCCCAGTCACGAGATCTGGGTTAAATCCATCATTCTTTTGCTCACCTGCCACCCCAGTTTAGACCTGGCAATATGCAAATCAGTCTTGACCCTGTGCCTCATGGGAACAGTCCAGCCCGAACTGCCAAGCCAGGTCCTCCCTGGACCGGAAACAAGCATCCTAGGACCGGCTTCGGGGTTTCACCCCTCTTCAGCCAGGATAGCTTGATTCCAGTGGCACAGTGAGCCCAGGACCCACGTCTGGGCATACCTGGCGCACTTAGGGCGAGAAAGCAAAAGACACACAATTGATGGACGGAATGCAGAACAAATCAAAACATTCACCCCCAGTCAAGAGATCTGGGTTAAATCCATCATTCTTTTGCTCACCATGCCACCCCAGTTTAGACCTGGCAATATGCAAATCAGTCTTGACCCTGTGCCTCATGGGAACAGTCCAGCCCGAACTGCCAAGCCAGGTCCTCCCTGGACCGGAAACAAGCATCCTAGGACCGGTTTCGGGGTTTCACCCTCTTCAGCCAGGATAGCTTGATTCCAGTGGCACAGTGAGCCCAGGACCCACGTCTGGGCATACCTGGCGCACTTAGGGCGAGAAAGCAAAAGACACACAATTGATGGACGGAATGCAGAACAAATCAAAACATTCACCCGCAGTCAAGAGATCTGGGTTAAATCCATCATTCTTTTGCTCACCATGCCACCCCAGTTTAGACCTGGCAATATGCAAACCAGTCTTGACCCTGTGCCTCATGGGAACAGTCCAGCCCGAACTGCCAAGCCAGGTCCTCCCTGGACCGGAAACAAGCATCCTTGGACCGGTTTCGGGGTTTCACCCTCTTCAGCCAGGATAGCTTGATTCCAGTGGCACAGTGAGCCCAGGACCCACGTCTGGGCATACCTGGCGCACTTAGGGCGAGAAAGCAAAAGACACACAATTGATGGACGGAATGCAGAACAAATCAAAACATTCACCCCCAGTCAAGATATCTGGGTTAAATCCATCATTCTTTTGCTCACCATGCCACCCCAGTTTAGACCTGGCAATATGCAAATCAGTCTTGACCCTGTGCCTCATGGGAACAGTCCAGCCCGAACTGCCAAGCCAGGTCCTCCCTGGACCGGAAACAAGCATCCTAGGACCGGTTTCGGGTTTCACCCTCTTCAGCCAGGATAGCTTGATTCCAGTGGCACAGTGAGCCCAGGACCCACGTCTGGGCATACCTGGCGCACTTAGGGCGAGAAAGCAAAAGACACACAATTGATGGACGGAATGCAGAACAAATCAAAACATTCACCCCCAGTCAAGAGATCTGGGTTAAATCCATCATTCTTTTGCTCACCATGCCCCCCAGTTTAGACCTGGCAATATGCAAATCAGTCTTGACCCTGTGCCTCATGGGAACAGTCCAGCCCGAACTGCCAAGCCAGGTCCTCCCTGGACCGGAAACAAGCATCCTAGGACCGGTTTCGGGGTTTCACCCCTCTTCAGCCAGGATAGCTTGATTCCAGTGGCACAGTGAGCCCAGGACCCACGTCTGGGCATACCTGGCGCACTTAGGGCAAGAAAGCAAAAGACACACAATTGATGGACGGAATGCAGAACAAATCAAAACATTCACCCCCAGTCAAGAGATCTGGGTTAAATCCATCATTCTTTTGCTCACCATGCCACCCCAGTTTAGACCTGGCAATATGCAAATCAGTCTTGACCCTGTGCCTCATGGGAACAGTCCAGCCCGAACTGCCAAGCCAGGTCCTCCCTGGACCGGAAACAAGCATCCTAGGACCGGTTTCGGGGTTTCACCCCTCTTCAGCCAGGATAGCTTGATTCCAGTGGCACAGTGAGCCCAGGACCCACGTCTGGGCATACCTGGCGCACTTAGGGCGAGAAAGCAAAAGACACACAATTGATGGACGGAATGCAGAACAAATCAAAACATTCACCCCCAGTCAAGAGATCTGGGTTAAATCCATCATTCTTTTGCTCACCATGCCACCCCAGTTTAGACCTGGCAATATGCAAATCAGTCTTGACCCTGTGCCTCATGGGAACAGTCCAGCCCGAACTGCCAAGCCAGGTCCTCCCTGGACCGGAAACAAGCATCCTAGGACCGGTTTCGGGTTTCACCCCTCTTCAGCCAGGATAGCTTGATTCCAGTGGCACAGTGAGCCCAGGACCCACGTCTGGGCATACCTGGCGCACTTAGGGCGAGAAAGCAAAAGACACACAATTGATGGACGGAATGCAGAACAAATCAAAACATTCACCCCCAGTCAAGAGATCTGGGTTAAATCCATCATTCTTTTGCTCACCATGCCACCCCAGTTTAGACCTGGCAATATGCAAATCAGTCTTGTACTGGGGTGAATGTATGACATTGTTCTGCATTCTGTCCATCAACTGTTGTTTTTGCATTTGTCCCCGAGTGGGACGGGTATGCCCAGACGTGGGTCCCGTGCTCTCCATGCCACTGGAATCAAGCTATCCTGGCTGAAGAGGGGTGAAACCCCGAAACCGGTCCTAGGATGCTTGTTTCCAGTCCAGGGAGGACCTGGCTTGGCAGTTCGGGCTGGACTGTTCCCATGAGGCACAGGGTCAAGACTGATTTGCATATGGCTGAGTTCAAACTGGAATGGCATGGTGAGCAAAAAATGATGGATTTAGGCCTAGATCTCTGTACTGGGGTGAATGTATGACATTGTTCTGCATTCTGTCCATCAACTGTTGTTTTTGCATTTGTCACCCCGAGTGGGACGGGTATGCCCAGACGTGGGTCCCGTGCTCTCCATGCCACTGGAATCAAGCTATCCTGGCTGAAGAGGGGTGAAACCCCGAAACCGGTCCTAGGATGCTTGTTTCCAGTCCAGGGAGGACCTGGCTTGGCAGTTCGGGCTGGACTGTTCCCATGAGGCACAGGGTCAAGACTGATTTGCATATGGCTGAGTTCAAACTGGAATGGCATGGTGAGCAAATAAATGATGGATTTAGGCCCAGATCTCTGTACTGGGGTGAATGTATGACATTGTTCTGCATTCTGTCCATCAACTGTTGTTTTTGCATTTGTCACCCCGAGTGGGACGGGTATGCCCAGACGTGGGTTCCGTGTTCTCCATGCCACTGGAATCAAGCTATCCTGGCTGAAGAGGGGTGAAACCCCGAAACCGGTCCTAGGATGCTTGTTTCCAGTCCAGGGAGGACCTGGCTTGGCAGTTCGGGCTGGACTGTTCCCATGAGGCACAGGGTCAAGACTGATTTGCATATGGCTGAGTTCAAACTGGAATGGCATGGTGAGCAAAAAATGATGGATTTAGGCCCAGATCTCTGTACTGGGGTGAATGTATGACATTGTTCTGCATTCTGTCCATCAACTGTTGTTTTTGCATTTGTCACCCCGAGTGGGACGGGTATGCCCAGACGTGGGTCCCGTGCTTTCCATGCCACTGGAATCAAGCTATCCTGGCTGAAGAGGGGTGAAACCTCGAAACCGGCCCTAGGATGCTTGTTTCCAGTCCAGGGAGGACCTGGCTTGGCAGTTCGGGCTGGACTGTTCCCATGAGGCACAGGGTCAAGACTGATTTGCATATGGCTGACTTCAAACTGGAATGGCATGGTGAGCAAAAAATGATGGATTTAGGCCCAGATCTCTGTACTGGGGTGAATGTATGACATTGTTCTGCATTCTGTCCATCAACTGTTGTTTTTGCATTTGTCACCCCGAGTGGGACGGGTATGCCCAGACGTGGGTCCCGTGCTCTCCATGCCACTGGAATCAAGCTATCCTGGCTGAAGAGGGGTGAAACCCCGAAACCGGTCCTAGGATGCTTGTTTCCAGTCCAGGGAGGACCTGGCTTGGCAGTTCGGGCTGGACTGTTCCCGTGAGGCACAGGGTCAAGACTAATTTGCATATGGCTGAGTTCAAACTGGAATGGCATGGTGAGCAAAAAAATGATGGATTTAGGCCCAGATCTCTGTACTGGGGTGAATGTATGACATTGTTCTGCATTCTGTCCATCAAGTGTTGTTTTTGCAAGTGCACACATGCACAGCGGGACTAACACTCGTGTGCCAAAGGCACATACGTAGTTACGACACATGACATGACATTGGATTCCATTCCAATGCATACTAATACTAGGCACATTGCAACAGTAGGGTAGGTGTTGCATAGCGGAGACATAAACATCACTATTCCCACTCCAGTGAGTGCAACCCTAAACTAACCTTTGCAACCCAATCCCAAGCGTGAACCCAGGAATTCCTTTTTGATCCCACAATACACACCCAAAACTTAAAATTGACCCAAATACACACCCCATTTTTCATATTTTACCCCAAATGCACACCTCATTTTTCATATTTTACCCCAAATGCACACCCCATTTTCCATATTTTACCCCAAATGCACACCCTAATTTTCAGATCCCACATCCGGAACCCATACCCACACAGAAAAAGCAAAATATTACCCCATTACTGACCTCACAATGCGTTGTATTCAAATGTGATGTTAAGGCACCTGCTTTGTCGGAGTTGCGTAGTTAATGATGTACTGCCTGCGTTGTACTGGACGTCAATCATGCCAAAGGCAACCCATAGGCTATCCCGTTTGCGTCCGTCTGCCCCTGGACCGTGCTCAGCCCCAAGGAGACTTCCTCTTGGACACTCCACCGCTACAACGCCAGCACCCTCCTCGCCATCAACCCTGGACGCCACCTCGCCTGCCAGGACCAACCTCTGCTCCGGGACGGACATCGCCATCGCCATCACTGATGGATGAAGTATCACCCTCAAGGAGCAGCACGACCGTCAAGGAGGAGGCATTGCCATCAACTGCCGGAGCACACTCCGACTGACCACGCACTCTAATGACCCAAGGGTGAACATGGAACACCTCAAATTCCAGATCCAGAACAACCCCTAAAACATCCTCTGCCACACACTCATCTGCAGGCCCCACGGGACATGGACACCCATTCTCCAATACCATTGTGGACCTCATTGCACAACAGGCTCTCCCATCCACCGACGACATCCTACTCTGCGGACTCAAGTTCCTCCTGGACAACCCCAGTGAGCAGAACAACACCCCTCCTTGGGAAGCTCAATAACATCAGAGTCAAGCAGCTAGTCACCGCAGCAAGCAACATAGCAGGACACACGTTCGAGCACGTCTCCTCCGCCAGCTGGACCTTCAACTACAGCCACACCACCGGACTCCCCTGGACCAACCATCAGTGTATGCATCACGTCTTCACCATGCCCACTGGATGCCACCGCCATCATCGCACACCCTCGCAGCTGGATCAAGGCCACTGAAGAACGTCTCGTCAACTCCCTCCGCACCAACACTCCACCAATGCTTGCAACGATAACACCGCAGCGCACAACCACCACCAATGGATCTCCAACAGCGCCGACATTCGGGCACCCCTCATGAACGACACTGCGTCAGTACCTTCCGCCTGCCTGATGGCAGGCGTGAGGGTGACGCAGGGCCACAGGGATAGGTTGGCCCCATGCATTGCTGGAGTTGCGTCATGGTTGTGACACAACTGCAGCAATGCGTGACTTTAGCGCAGACAGATACGTCAGGATTCCAGACGTATCTGTCATTACTTGCGTCATGGAGCGCTGTCCAGTGAGTACAGTGCATCCATGCTGTCGCAAGAAGGGTGTAGTGAAAAGTGTTGCTACGCTGTCTTGTTGCAGCGCTGCAACACTTTTCATGACTGAGGCCCAGGAATGCGCACTATCTTATTGATGGTGCGCAGTCTCTGCCCTGTAGTTTTGTAGCAGGGCAGCGCAGCAACATTGCTTGCAGCGCGGTCCAGCAACAAAACATGCGGAAATAAGGCCCCAATGGTTATCTCCATTTTAAGAACAGATATTTTCTGGTCTTAAAAAACTGCCTCTAGTTGCAGTTAGAGCCACTTTTTTGGTCCTCTGGAATTAAGGGATCCCCTTGTGAATATGGAGATGTTGGGTTAACTGCAGATTTTGCACGGGAATGCCTCCCTTGCATGTGATTAGCGATAATTATCGCTTGCAGAAATCGCGATGTTTAAATGGTCGTTTTCGCTAAAAGCTGTCGCTAACGGCTGGTAGCGACAGCTTGTGAATATTGCGATTAAAATATCGCCGCTTTAGCGGCAGAAAAGTGCCGCTAACGCAGCGATATTGCCTTGTGAATATGCCCCTCAATTTACTCAACTCTTGGTAGGCAAGGGAGGAAATCTTTGCAATAATTATCTCCAGTTATGAGGTTCTCCTTTTAAATGGGAAATAACTGTGGATGCTTTTGGATGGTGTCTTTGGAAGCTGATTCCCTTATGGCCAAATGTCAGGATCCCTACAAGGCATTCAAGAAAGGACTAGTGTGCCATGCTAGGAGAGCCCCCAACTCGTAAGGTAATTACAGTGACAGGTAACAGTGACAAGCAGCATAATCATGGCATCATGCTATAAAGAGATTACGGGGTCTTTAACAAATGGCACTAAAAGGGTATATCAGGAAAGCACATCCGCAAAATCTGTTTCCAAACATTGGCAAATATAGATTCAGTTGTCATTTGATGTATACATGTGAGTTGTTGCACAGACCGACTACACCACTCCACCTCAAACAAGAATTCAAGTGAAGTTAGGAGTACACCGGCGACTGCCTTCACACGTCGCTGGATCTTGCAACTTGCTGAGGGGTTACGGGTTTCTGAAGTGTGAGTAAAACGCTGTCTTCAGCGTTAGTGAGGATTGTCTCCCAGTACAGCGAAAAACATGCAGAGCACTTTGCATTGGTCACCTATGGGCCACCTCTTGGGTTGCTGCTCTCAACTCTCCATTTCAATGTGCTGCCCAGACGTCACTATGGATCATGGCCCTCAGTCCGCATGCTCTTCCAGGAGCCATCATTCTGGTCCTGTGTGCAGTGTGGACACCATGAGCCTGTAATGAGCCAGTAATTACAGCGGCCATGCTTAGGCCACATTTCAAGCTGCTGCTTTCAGAATTACCAGTATTCAATAGTCTGTCATTTGAGAGGAACCCTATGCTATTACATATAATGCAATTCCAATGTAGGGAAATAGGGTACATAGAAACCAGCTATTCTTCTATCCTTAATCAATAAGTATTGCCCATAGGGAGAAATGCAAACAATATACTTGCCGTCTGTTTTCTAGTTGCAGTGAAGGATTCATGGCTCTGTCGAAATAGGGGAGTAAACATAGCCTCAGAGTCATTTTTAGGTCTGGCCTAGAGGCAGCTTTAGTTGTGTCACCAGGCTTATGAATTAATACATAATACGTAAATAAGATAAAAATTCGGACATATTGTCAGAAATGTGATTTCTGGTTCGCTAGGGCAAGCACCTAAGCCAGGCAGAAACCACCACTCTAGTCAGGGCAAGGGAGTTACACAAAGAAGATAACCCCTGCTCACCCCCTTGGTAGCTTGGCAGAGCAGGCAGGCTTATCCCAGAGGCAATGTGTAAAGCGTTTGCGTAACACACTCACACAGCAGCGACGCACTATGCACACCACAAAAGAAACTCCACACAAGGTTATGTAAAAATAGCATTTGTATTGCTCATAAAACACATTAGAACCTAATCACATATATGCACTGTGCCACCTTGCACTTAGTATGGCTTTCCAGGGGATTATATACACAACAGGGCCAATCAGGCCACTGTCATAACCATCAGAACTCACAATTAGGGAAAGCAACCAGTAACTACTGGTGACACAGCACTTAGCATATGCAGAACATATTAGGTAAAAAATATAATCAGTAATGCGCCATCTGAACCACTTGCAGCTGCGCACATACTACAAGTCCATAGGCATAACATCATTGTCTACCATCATTGTACATGTCCTGCAGGTCCATATCCCATAGACCCATCCTGCCCCAAAGTCAGCGCATTCCTAAGCCGGGGGCCCGTCCTGGGCTTGCCCCACAATGCCAAAGGGGGGTGAGGGGTCACAGCTCACCCCTGTCTCCTTCCCTGGAGACTGCCCCCGGTGCTGCGCTAAGCATGCAGCTGCCCACGGTCATGAGGCACAGCTGTAACCATGCCGGGAATGTGGGGAAAAAGTTGGTGCCACCTCAGCACCCAAGGGAAACTCGCCAATGACCCCTCGGGCCAGAAAACCACAGCATGGCCCGGGACAAGGGACACTCCTTCCCCCAAGGCACTAACCCGTTTACTAGTAACACGGGCAGGCGGGACCTCCAACGAGGATCCTTCCCTCTCAGTGGCCGTACGTAGGAAGAACAACACGCCCCTTCCAACGGAGCTTCAAGGTTGGGCAAAGCCTCACGAGGCTCCTCGCCGGTGCGGTGGACCCCGCATGACCCCACAGAACTTCTCTCCTTCGCTGGAGGCATGTCGGTCCAGTGCGGCTGGGGCTGCGGGTCCCACGCGGCTTCTGGGGGGTGGCCGGGCGGTGCTATGGGTTCCAAGCTGCCTTGCTGGTAGCTTAGGAATGCCCCGGCATCTCCTTCACGCTGGCTTCCTTTTGAGCGCGGCCCCCGCCCACAACCAGGCAACAGCCGCCTGGCTTCCGGCGACTTTGGTGAAGCGCTCACGAGGCACTGGGAAGCAGGGGCCCCTCCTCGAGCTCAGAAGGGCAAAAGTGAAGCGCTCTTCAGGCGCTTCCAGTGGGCAGGACCCCTCTCTTCAGGGGTACTCAAATGCAGTGTTCCCCATTCGTCAGCTCAGTTGCTCCTGACGGTTTGCCCACAGTCAGGCAACAGCCGCCTGACTTCCGGTTTCGGCCACAGCACTCGTTTACGAGCAAAGTTGGAGCCCCCTTCCCGGGCTCTAGAAATATAATTACAAAGCACCCACCACGCGCTCCTGGTGTGCGGGCACAGCGCTGAGGGGCACAGTGAGGACAAGGTGCTCCTCACACTCCAGGGTGGTGCATCAAGCACAGCACTCACCACACGCTGCTGCTGCGGTACGAGCCCACGCCAGGGGCTCAACACCTGGGACTCCTGCAGCACCCCAATTCCCCAAAGCACACAGGGCAGAGGCTGGGCCCAGGCAGGCCAGCTCACAGTACCCTCCAGCCGAGGGGGAGTCCTTCGTGGCGGTTCCTCCTGGCGCCCAGCAGTCCTTTCTTCACAGCTCCAAGTAGGTACCAAAAACATGGGGTCACAGCCCCAATATTTATACTGCAAAATGTCTTTGTTCTCCCCTGGCACAGGGCTCTGTGCCCGGTCCAAACCAGTTCTGGGGGCACTTACACATTTCTTTACAGGTCACAACCACCTCTTTTGTTAGTGTAGGCTCTGGCCCCAGACACACCACAGGGGGCGGAGCCAGCATTGTGAAAGGCAGGCACAGTCCTATTCAGGTTCAGGTGCTACTCCTCCCACCACTCCAAATGCAGTTCGGCCTATTCAGCCTAGCGCTGACTCACCCAGCCCCTCTGGAGCCACTGCACCTTCCCAGTCTCTGTCACTCCAGAGCCAGACATGCAATACACAACAGGCAGGCACAAAGACACATAGCACACAGAAATGCCCACTTCTAAAAGTGGCATTTCTAAAATAGTGATAATAAATCTGCAAACACCATTATGCAGCATTTAATACAACTATTCCAAACATACCAAACTTGATCACGCTACTCCTCTCATATCAGGAACTACCACTGAACCACATATCAGGGAATCCCCAATGCAGAAGAAATGTAACGAAGCCCATCACAATGGCATTCTGGCATTTTATTCCAAATAACGCTGGCAGCATGTTTATTTCCTGACGCGTTTCAGCTACTGAATAAGCCTTGATCACAGGTGAGCAAACTCGAGGTGCTTAAATCATAATGAACAAGTGACCACAGGTAACATCCTGCAATTACCACGATGCACCAGTAGTGTCATTGTAATATTGAAGACTTGTGCCGTCAGGTGGATAGCGTTTAGATGACACAGTCTCCAGATAATATTTCATCCACATGCATGTGATTAAAAATAACAGTCACAATAATTTTCCTAAAATGTATTCATGACCTTGCTCATTCCCTGCTGCCATGGAACACAATCCATATTGCTTTGAAAAGGCTCAGTTCTGCCAGAGGCGACAGGAAGAGATGATTCTCCTCCTCTCCCTTTCTCACCTGCATGCGTAAATACCTTGGAAATCCTTGTGTCATATGCAGGTAAGTGGGACATGCTCCACAAATTAGATCCAGCACAAAGTCTCCAAGTGACGGAGCCACTGTCCCTGCAGGGTGGCTTCAGAACCGGCAATGAGCAGCCCGTAATTAGTCACAGCACAGAAGAAACATAACGAAGCCCAACTCAATGGCATTCTGGCATTTTATTCTCTAAATAATGCTGGCAGCATGTTTATTTCCTGACGCGTTTCTGCTACTGATTAAGCCTTGATCACAGGTGAGCAAACTCAAGGTGGTTAAATCATAATGAACATGTGATATATACATATATTGGACTTCTAATTTAAATGATTAAAATAAAATTGCTACAGGATATATTTTAGGGAAAACCAGGTTTAGAGATGATTAAAATTGAGAGGCAAAAATGGCAAACACATTGGGGACATGTTTGGTTGAAATGTACGGCCTAGTGTTCTTAACAGCCCTCACTGAGGTGGGAGGAGTATGAAGCGCTGTAACTTTAAGAGATACTCTAGTTGGGCAGACTGTATGGTTGGCCATAACTTGCACTTGCAGATAAACAAATTATATGTTTTTCATTGTGGGGAGTTGTTGCTGTGCCACCTTTTTCTTTCCACCTTTTCCGTCATGGGATGGATGTTTGATGATTTGTAAAAAGAGAGCTAAGTGAATAAAAGCATATTTCTCAATGTTAAAAAACACAGAAATCTACTGAAAAAACAAAGGTTACAGTGGCAATATAGTTTGATGTGGTAAAAATAAATGCCCATATGTAATAGGCTTTTTATAAAGTTGTAAAATGTACGATTATTCTTGAAACACTCCATTGCAATAATCAAGAATGTTTTATGATACTGTTTATTGCCAGCCTTGAAAAAGCCCCAGTCCTGTGAGCCCTAAAGTGGTGAAACACGTGTTGGTTGAGTTTTCAATCAACCCACAACTGAGCACAATGAAGGGTCTTAGCACAAGATGTTCAAGTCATCATAATTAGGCCTTATAGTAAAGGAAGAAATGTGTTTAATCCTATGGCTTGTCTATATTTCTGGTTTTGTATGGACAAATATATTTAAAAATAATTATGAAGTAACTAGGATCAATACAGAATTTTTGTTTCAACATAACCCTTGCTCTCTTTTGGGTATACGCTGGATGTTCCTCATGATTTTGAACAGTACTAATTAATCTGTATTATACATTTCAATTTCAAGTCACAGTACCTCCAGAAACTTTTCTTGACATATTGCCACACTGCATCAATTAATCATCTCCACTTCAAGTCTGATTTTGTTTCACAAGGCAAACAACTCAAAATAAGCTCTCTTTCCTGGAGATGGAATTGACTAAAAGAGGACCTTTTCTCTATCTCCAAAATTGCATAGACTAGAAACTAATAAATAATATGTGTCATATTCTCTACCCCATCTTTTCCAAAGGTGCTCAACCCACCTCCTGAACTAACTCAACAGTTGTTGGGTCCTGTTTAAAACAACTGAGGTTCCAAACTAGCTGTTGACTGTGTGAAGAGTTTCTGTCTCAGTAAGATTCAATTCATTTAGGAGCTTTTAGCGACTCCTACGGTCTTTTGGTGTTGCAATACCTTCAGGGTGTAGTGTTTACCTAAAGTGGTATTACTTCATCCCTCCAAGTTACATACCTCGTTGTGGGGGTGCAGTGTCTTGTCCCCCATTTCATGGTTCCAAACTTTTGAATGTTCTACCAGGATTGACCAACTAAAAAATGTGCAACTAAAAACCCTTTCTGTGGTAATGTATGACTATATATATGACTAACAGGATACATATTAAAGTCATTGTAATCCAATATATTATTATTGTGTAAACGTAAAACACATTCTTTCTTAAATACTAAATGGTTATTACTCATTGCAGGGAACATGAGAGCAAAAACAAACAACGACTCAATGAATGACAGTTCAGTTCAGTTCAAGTTGATCCGATCAATAACATGATCATACACACATAGATAGAATCACAATACAAACAGTATTCAATAATAAATTACACGAAAGAATAAAAGTGAGCAACATCTTCACAGTCCTATATAGCATCCAACGATAAAATTAAAAGTTGTGGCTTGATTTCAAAGATTAAAATTATTTTTAATAGCTATAGCAAGCATTAAAAAGGAAATCAGCAGTTAACAAGACAATCCTATACCATTCTTTACATTAAGTCCCCGTCAGTGGCCTTGGTACATACTTTCCCTACGTGAACCTAAAGTCCTGCTTTACAATGTTATTTTGCTAGTTTCGACCTCTGCCACCAAGCATAAAGGAGATATCTTGATAGAGTGAAAACAAGCCACCTTGTCGTGTCTGATCTAAATACACGTAAAGCATCTGATGGACAAGAGAACAGAGATAATCCATTTTTCTCAAATTGGCATAAGCAGGACAAAGAAAAATAAAGTGTTCAATAGTTTCTGAGGTGGAGCTACAGGACTGGCATATAGGGGTTGCAGTAACATTCGCCCAATTGTTTTTCATGGCATTCAAAGGGAAAACCCCAAATCTGAATTGTATGTAAGTGCGCGTGCTTGGGGGGGTTCAACATCACCCATATAAGTATAAAAATTAAAACAACTTTTAACATTTAAAAATTTGGTGTTTAAAGTGCCAAGTGACCTAGTATCAGTGCAAGAAGAATCAATAACATTCCAGTACCTTATTTTAAGCTGAGGTACCATTTTTATTGATTTAGAGATAGACTGCATGGATCGTCCCACATATTCCCCAGCCCCAGTTTAAAAAGACACTCCTTGACCTTTTCAAACCAGGCCAGATGCCATGATTTTCTTTGGAGGATTAGTAATTCCTCCACAGAGTCCTTTACTGGAATCTGGGTATTACTGGTCTATAGTCTTATCAAAAATATAAGCACCTTAAGAACAGCAAAATTGGTAATAGACTTTAGTCCAAGATCAAGGCGTAAAGGTAATAAAGGCGTGTTCTTTGGGAAATTAAGGACTGCTCTTAGAAACTTGTTTTCAGTGACCTCTAGCTGGCTTATGTGCTCCAGCCCCCACAATTCGGCTCCTTAAAGAGCCGCACCCGGCCCTTTAGCCCGATGTATTTCCAAACTGGGAGAAATTGGGCGGAAGGCTGAGCATTTGACTCTCTTTATAATTGCACAGTCCACATGCTGAAGAGTCAGCAGGCTCTTCTGTATTTGGGGAGTCCATGCCAGGTTATCACTAATTCTAACACCCAAATAATCAAAGGCCTTGACCTGTTCTAGTAGTTGGGCACCCAACCTCACTTTCCCCTTGGTGGATTTATAGGGATTAAAAACCATGAACTTTGTTTTTGAGCAGTTACTTTTTACTTTACTTTTATCTTTATTGTTTGATTAATTAAAATCTTACAATGAAACAACATACATAAAATAAGAATAAAAATACATTATTTTTAACTGGATTACAATTAATAAAATTCATTTCATAGTATATTTTTTATATGGTAATTATAGGTTTTAACTTGTGCTCTTCTAATTTTGTTCCTATTCTTAATAAAAACTTTACAAAAGCAGAATTCATAAGTATATCATCAGAGTCCAGACATACTATCAATGCTTGCCTACATGTCCTTACTCCTCGATCATTGAACAGTCTCTTGAGTATGGTTTTTCTTTCATTATCCAGTTTAGGACAGAGACACAGTAGGTGCATAATGTTCTCCTCTCCTGATTTACAAAGCCTACATAGTGTGTCCTCTTCTGACTTTATCCATGGCGGTAGATGGCATAATCCCGGAAATACACCAAAACATGCTTTTGTGAAGATTTGTTTATTTTTCAACGACCATGGCGTTTCTAAGTATTGTTGTACCTTCTTTTTTGAATATCCACTTATTATTGGCCATGCGTGTTTTCTTTTTACTAATATGTCTTTATCTTTTATCAGCGATAGATGATTTGTTATTTTGTTGATGGCTTTTTTGAATGATTCCTGGGTTATTGTAGTTCCCCAGATCGGCATTACATCAAATTCTTCTAACGCTGTATTTAGGTATTTCCAGGCCTGCGATTTCCTGTTTTCACTTATTTCCTGCCATAATAGTTGGGACATTTGGTTTTCATGGTCATTTTTATTCTATTCCATACTTTAATAAATTGACCTTTTCCCGCATACAGCTGATTATTTAGGCCAAACTCCAGCCTTATTTGCGCTGGGGATGCGTTATTAGGCAGACGAAAAAGGTTTTTAAAAGTTTTTGAGACCGCTTTATTTATGATCACAGCATCTTTCCCATTTAAAGCCTCACTACCATATGCTAAAGTAGGCAGCAATTTTGCTGATATAACCTTTAGGAGGGGACAGTAAGTCAGATCGTTTAGTGATTTCTGTAGGATCCTAAATGCTGCTGTCAAGGCTT
The DNA here is from genome assembly GCA_963921515.1 of Calotriton arnoldi. Taxonomy (NCBI): domain Eukaryota; kingdom Metazoa; phylum Chordata; class Amphibia; order Caudata; family Salamandridae; genus Calotriton; species Calotriton arnoldi. The sequence continues at coordinate 21,495 of CAWUFW010024329.1, read as the reverse complement.
TTGCTTTCCTTTGAATATCCAGTTTTTGCGGGAGAAAATTTCCACTATCATTAAATAAAACACCCAGATATCTATATGATTCTACTTGTTCTAATTGAAGTTTTTCCAGAAACCATTTGGATTTATGTTTTAGTCTTGAATTTTTAGTAATCACCATATCTTTAGTTTTTGTTTCATTTATTACCATCCCATTTTCTTTTGAATACGATGATATTCGATCAATTAGCCGTTGTAACCCCACTTTTGTATGACTTAAAAGTATGACATCATCTGCGTACAGCAAGTTCGATATTTGTTTGTTGGCTAATTTAGGCGGGTGCGCATTTATGTCATTCAGTGCATCTGTAAGATCTGCTAAAAACAGATTAAAAAGTAATGGGGCCAGTACACACCCTTGCTTTAGTCCTGCTGTCGTTAAAATTTCCTTCGTTAGTGTCAGGCCATCCCCCATCCGCACTCTAACCCAAGTGTCGGTATACAAAAGTTGAATTAATTTTAACAATGGAACTGGAATATCTTGCTCCTGTAATTTTCTCCACAGGTGTTGTCTGTGCACGCAATCAAAAGCCGATCTAAAATCGACAAAGCACAAATACAAGGGTTGTTTCGTTAAAATAGTTTTATCCATCAATACCGATAGGGCTAATATATTTGTAGTAGTACCTAATCCTTTAATAAAACCTGTTTGATTAGGCGGGAGTATCTGTTTATCCTTTGCCCATTCAGATAAATTTGAAAGTAAAATCCCCGCAAACAATTTGGCATCTGTGTCTTGAAGAGTTATTAGACGATAGTTTTCTGGATGGGCCCAATTTCCTTTCTTATAGATAGGGGATATTAGAGACCCTCTCCAGGATTCAGGTATTGTCCATGTCCATGCTACTTCTTTAAAAACTTCTGTTAGATGTTCTGACCATAGGTCCGGTTCTTCCTTATAGAGGGCAAACGGAATACCGTTAGGACCTGGTGCCCCGTCTTTTTGTTTCATTATAAGTTTAGACACTTGAGGCTTTGTTATATCAATTTCATGGTCCATATCATGATTTAGTTTATCCATCCTGTTATGATTGCCGACCTGATTCATTACTTTCCCATCGGAGTTTAAATGGTTTACCAGAAAGTTAACCCATTCATTTTCAGTTAATACAGATGTCACCACAGATTTATTAGGTCTTACTAGACCATTTATCATTTTTCAAAATTCCCTCGAGTTTATTTGGTTGCTAGCATAAAAGATTTTTGTCCAAAGGTCATGCTTAGCTTGGTCTTTTTCGTTCCAAATTAATTTCCTCAAATTTTGATTTGTGGTTTTTAGTTTAATCGATATTTCTTTATTGTATGGAAACTTTGTTAACTGTCTCCTGAGATTGTTACGAGTCCGTCTCATTTTCCTTATTGTATAAGGTAAATTGATAATGTTTTTCTTTTTTTCCATTCGTATCACTTGTTTTTCCTTAAATTTAGGTGTAAAATCATACGGTTTGACTATTTTAGTTGTAAAGTTTACCCATTGTTCAATTGGGGATTTCATGGCTATATCTTCAAAACAATCTTTAACCAGTTTTTGTGCCAATTCATTGGTGTCATTTTTATTGTGTGGTTTCCAGGTAAGTCTTCTATAGTTGATGGTTCCCGTCTGGCCTTGCGTTGTTAGATACATTTGGTGTTTTTTACTCGGCAAATTTGTAGTGATTATTTGCTGACTATGATCACTATCAGGCACCTTCCTTAGATAATACGAGGTAAAATTGTTAAAGATGTTCAGTGATACCATCGTATAGTCAATTTGTGACTTCGAATTATGTGAATGAAACGTCCATGCAGGTGGTGAATCTAACGGGAATCTCCCATTTAATATTCGTAGTCCCATTGCTTCTATGTCCTTCACAAATGTTGCTCCTACTTTACTTTGCCTGGACTTTATCATTGAATTAAGTGTCTGCTCAGGGATTGCCCATTGATGATCTTGTGACTGTGTAGTATCGTCTCTTATAAATGGTACTAATAGATTTAAATTAAAGTCCCCCGTAAGTATAAAATCTACGAAAGGGTCATCCATCACTTGTTCCAACACAAAACTAACAAGGGTAGCACACATATTAAGCCTTGAACTCTGTGTCGGATGTATATATACATTGATCAGTATTAAGGTTTTTAGTTTTTCTCGATCGCTTGCATTATATCGTATTTTTACCGTTAGGAAGTTACAATTATTCGTGACCAGTTGCTCATGTTCCACTCTTAGGTCAATGGATATGAATATTGCCAAACCCCCACTAGGGCGACCATATTTATATTGCTTAGTTGCGGGCTCAAAATAACCTTTGTATCCCTGTAACATAATAGGGTCGATTGCTCATGTTTACTGTAGTAAAATGATCTGATAAGAATTAGACATAGTGTTTAGGTGGGCGTTATTTACCTTATTACGTACCCCATTTATGTTCCATGAGCACATCCTTAATATTTCGCTATCTTCATTTGCTTCTTTTGTTGCGCATTTTGCTGTGTTCTGTCATGGTTCGTTATTACCATGTAGTGCCATAGATATCCATTTTTCATTTATTCCTGTTGCCTTTTCTACTTTATTTTCAGTAAATGATATTTCAACATCTCGATCTGCTCTTCCAAGTGGATTTTTTAGTATGGAAAAGACTAGGGGGTCATTACGATGGCGGTCGGAAAAGCAACCCGACCGCCATGGTAGCGGAAACTCACCGCCCAGCCGCTACCGCGGGAAAACCGAAGGCCTGATTAGGATCCACGGCGGTAAAAATCCAACCGCAGCGGAAAGGAGACCCGAGAAACCGCCCGTCGCGTGCGGAGAAGGCCGAAACCCGTCCGCGGCGTTCGGATTCGCGGTGGAAACAGCCCAAACCACCGCAACCACAGCGGAGACACCGCCACGGAAATTATGATATCCCCGACATGACCGCGGTGCAGAGCGCTGTTTCCGACCGCCGCGGTCAACAATAGTGAGGAATGAGAGAGTCCGCGGAAGCGCCGTAGCATAGCCACCGCTGCGTACGCTCCGTGAAAAAAATGGCGGTCGAAAAGATACACACAACATGCCCACAAAGTGCACCAAGCAAACAAGTCATGCACCCAAAAACACCTAAAACAGCCCAAAGACACACCCCCATGGTAAACTCAAAAACTACAAATCCCAGGACGACACACACACCACACCTGCAACCAATACCCCATCCTGACACACCCACATAGCCCAGTATAAATCCAGCCCCTACCAGACCACAATCCTTTGCAAACTCCAGAACTGAAGGGACATAGACCACAGCTGACAGGAGAGGCAAATCTGCACAACACACACACATCACCACCACTTCTACACCTGCACCTCTAACCCCTTTGCACATCACACACCATACACATCACCACCACCACCACCACTTCAACACTTGCACCTCAAACACCTTCGCACATCACACACCATGTCACCACAGAAAATGACCAAATTCACTGAGAGTGAGTTGAGGGTACTGGTAGATGAGATAATCAGGGTAGAACCCCAATTGTTTGGTAACCTGGTCCAACAGACACCAGTAGCCACAAGAACGCTAATGTGGAGAAGGATAGTAGATAAGGTAAATGCAGTAGGGACCGTGCCACGCAATAGAAATGAAATTGTGAAGCGCTGGCACGATCTGAAGGCAGTGGTCAAGAAGAAGAGAGCCAAGAACCATGAGCTGTCTCACAGGACAGGCAGTGGCCCTCCCGTTCCACCCAAAACATTCACCGAATGGGAGGAGAAGGTGCTTGGCATACTGCATCCAGAGAGTCTCACAGGAATACCCGGGGAGTGGAGGCTGGTAAGTACAAACAAATGCCTAACATCACACTGATATGTACTGTCTTGCACCACTACTAAGCTATACCTCCTAGGTACAAATGCAGTCATGTGCACCACACTCTCACCAACACATCTCTCACACATTAATCCAACAGTCCCTCAGGTTCACCTCAAAGGTAGCTTCAAACATCACCATGGGTACATGTGTACATGCTGCCAGCACTACAACTCCCACCAGGCTCCCTTGTCTTACAACTGCGCAAGATGGAGCCCTGACACCCCCCCATGTGGCAACCATTGCATTGCTCACCTTAACCTAACAGGTAGGTAGCCATCCTCACAGGGAGGTGTGTGGGTGGTTTGGAAGTCTGCACTACAACTCCCACCAGGCCCCCTTGTCCTACAGCTGCGCAAGATGGAGCCCTGACCCTCCCCCCATGTGGCAGCCATTGCATTGCTCACCTTAACCTAACAGGTAGGTAGCCATCCTCACAGGGAAGTGTGTGGGTGGTTTGGAAGTCTGCACTACAACTCCCACCAGGCCCCCTTGTCCTACAGCTGCGCAAGATGGAGCCCTGACCCCCCCATGTGGCAGCCATTGCATTGCTCACCTTAACCTAACAGGTAGGTAGCCATCCTCACAGGGAGGTGTGTGGGTGGTTTGGAAGTCTGCACTACAACTCCCACCAGGCCCCCTTGTCCTACAGCTGCGCAAGATGGAGCCCTGACCCCCCATGTGACAGCCATTGCATTGCTCACCTTAACCTAACAGGTAGGTAGCCATCCTCACAGGGAGGTGTGTGGGTGGTTTGGAAGTCTGCACTACAACTCCCACCAGGCCCCTTGTCCTACAGCTGCGCAAGATGGAGCCCTGACCCCCCATGTGGCAGCCATTGCATTGCTCACCTTAACCTAACAGGTAGGTAGCCATCCTCACAGGGAGGTGTGTGGGTGGTTTGGAAGTCTGCACTACAACTCCCACCAGGCCCCCTTGTCCTTCAGCTGCGCAAGATGGAGCCCTGACCCCCCCCATGTGGCAGCCATTGCATTGCTCACCTTAACCTAACAGGTAGGTAGCCATCCTCACAGGGAAGTGTGTGGGTGGTTTGGAAGTCTGCACTACAATTCCCACCAGGCCCCCTTGTCCTACAGCTGCGCAAGATGGAGCACTCCCCACAACCACAACCATGTGGCAGATATTGAATGTGACTCATCAAACTTACTGGTAGGTAACCATTTCAACTGGGAGTGGTGTGTGTAATTGGTGACACTGCAGTACAACCCACAACAGGCCCATTTCTTCAACAGTTCAGCATGATGGAGCACTTGTCCCACTCATAGGCATGTGACGTTTGTTCCCCCGCACATCACACCATACCACTTTGTCCACAGTCACTTACACAAATCATGCTAAACAGTCGTATTGTACTCAGCATGCACAAGTCTCAGTGCAAAACCTACCCACATTGTGTCTACTGTGCCAGGCATCACTCACTGCAACACTAACACCGATCATGCTTCCCTGCAGCAGTGTCTGGCAGGTTGGTTGTCAATGTGCTAATCACCCATGTCATACCACAGTGTTGCAATGTAAACAGTGGAAGTGCAGATTACCAAAAACTCCACTGGATCTGGGACTCACACTGCTAAACTATGCACATCCCAACTGTCTTGCAACAGACCCAGCAGCCACAGTGCTGCACTGAATTGCATAACAAGAGTACTTTGTCTGACTAAAATGCACAAATGTGTCTGCTTGGGACCAGCAATGTGTGCATGCATTGACAATGGTCACATCTCACACTGTCTGTCTGAACAGTGCTGGTATAGTCTGGACCCAAAAGCACACATTGTCTGCACATGGCTGACTGTATCTTACACACACACCACTGTTGATGACAACATGTAAGTGTATGGATGCCCTGGAACAACTGCATCACCAGTACTGTGCTCATGTTCACAGGTCCACAAATACCATGAAACCATGATAGTGTGGAAATGTTTGCTGGGTGAGATGTTCAACCTGCTGTATGTCACCACAGTGATAGGAGCCTATACCCCATGCCCTATTGTGCCTTCAAATGTTGGGGGAGTGGACCCCACACCCAGATAGTTGGGACAACAGTGATGGGGGGCTATACCCCATGCCCTATTTTGCCTGCAAATCTTGGGGGAGTGAACCCCACACCCAGATAGTTGGGACAACAGTGATGGTGGGGCTACACCCCATGCCCTAATGTGATGTGAAAAGTTTGGGTACTGAAACCCACACAAACCTTCTGCTCTCCACAGGCACGTTCCTCCCAAGAATGACTCTTAAGTCACATAGCCATGTCATTGCTCACCTTCACCTCAACCGGTAGGTAGCCATCTTCACACGGAGACGGTGTTGTGGGGTTGGCAAATTGTCCCACAAATCCCACCATGCCTGCTGTCCCACCCCTGAGTAGGATGGGCCACTCCACCCCCAATCAGAATCATGTGGCAGGCATTGTTTGCTACCCACTCAACTAACAGGTAGCTAACCGCATCTCACAGGTCGGGGTGTGTGGGGGTGGGAAGCTTGCACAACAACTCACACAAGCCCACATGAGCTCCAGCCCCCAAGACTGATTACACCCTCGCACTAAGATGCACGTGTCAGTCATTGCACTGTCCACTTCCTAATCACTGGTAGGTAGACATATCATGCTGACTTGTCCCACACTGGACCAAGATGGAAGCCTTCCTCACACACACACAGTGAGGTCTCACAAATACAAGCAAAAAACAGCAAACAGAACATATCACCAGCCACTACATGCAGCCAGATATGCTTCACGACAAGCATGGTGGCATAGGACACCAGGCCTCACATTGCACAACTGCACACCCAGATAGCATTGGCCACTATAGTGTGCACACACCTAAGCAAATGAAACCATGACAGCAACCAAAGTGTGACATTCAGATCCACATGTAGATGTAACTCAGTGCACAACCCTGCACACTACTGCATGCCATCTGAAAATGGCAGGGGTCCAGACCAGCAAGGACCAAATGAAAGCAAAGAAAGCATGGCTGGAAGTGCAAATACAGATATGTATACCACATGCCAAAGGTATGGATGCAACTACAATGTTCACCCAATGTGCAGAGTAAACGGCTGCAAGGGCACAACAAGTGACATACATGCGTAACTTGATCACATATGATTTAACACTCACTAGATGCCAACAAGAACCTGTCAATTAAAAATATATAAATTGTGCATGTCATGTCTTGCCAACTCCCAATATGGACAAGTAATGCATGTACCTCAACAGCTTGTAATGCATCACTGGATGTCGGTAACTGCAAATTAGATCAGTGAACAACTGCTGGATGTACAAACAGTTGATGTAACAGTGCGAACAGAAACTTTGCTGGTTGCAACACAATGACCATTTCTCATCTGACCCACAGGTGACCAAGAACTCACTGCAGAGGACGCCACCACCAACCTGCAGAGCCAGTCCCCCACCCCGGAACAGAGAATACTGGATGAAGACTCCTGGATTCCTTGGATGAGGAGCCCCAAGCCAGCCCATCTGGTGTGGCAGGCCGCAACCAGTCCCAGGCACCCATTGTCCCCACAAACACATCTGCTGCAACCCATGACCTTCCCCAGACAGCTGTTGTCACGGCCTGTGTGTCAACCACTACCACCACCACCACCCCCACCCCCACCACACCTGCCCGCAACACCCTCCCTACCCCAGGTGATGAGCACCCCACGACATCTACTCAGGAGGCCAGGGAGAGGATGCAGCGGAGCAATGTGGGGAGCCAACAGGCCCGTGGCAGCAGGGTAGGTGGGAGGGGCAGGGTCATGCAGAGGGGAACTGAGCCTGGGACGGAAGCCCAGTCCCACATCAACAGAGTCCTTGGGGCATACGAACAGGCCCAGGGACGAATGGGCCAGTCTGAGGAAGATTCTCAGGAGCTCCTCCTGCTGATGAGGTCCATGGACACCCGCATGGGACAAATTGTGGACCTCTTGGGGCAGCTAGTGGTGGTTCGGAGGGACAGGCCAGTGCAACATTCAACACCTCCGCCTCCCCTGATGGGTAGCAGGATGACAGTTCATCATCCTCCCCTGCGTCCACAGAGGGGGTGAGTCCTCAGACAGCACTGCCCCTGCAGCACAGGCCCCTCCAGTCAAGCGCAAAAGGGGCCGTCCAAGGAAAGGCTAGGAGGCATCAAGTGCCAAAGCACCTACCAAAGGCAAGTCCCGGAGCCAGCCATGATGGCAGACCACTGCACCACTGCATTTACCTTTTGGACTATCCTACCCCACACTGCCATGTGAATGGCATCTGTCTGTTGGACTGGGCCTCCACATCACTGTGGTGACTACTCAATTATCTCATCTACCATGACCGTCAACTCATTTCTTCAAATTTCCCCCCTGTACATTTTCTCAACCCTCACATGTCACAATTGTAAATAAATACACCTTACACACATGTTGTTGTGTCTGCTCCGTCTTTAATACAGGATGTGCAACCTTCACCGTGATGTAAATGTCCCAGGGAAATGGAATGTAGGTAGGCAAGGAGAGGCTGAAGGGACCTAGGAAAAACATTAGAACAAGAGTCACTTGTTTTGTTGTGGCATCACACACATCACACAACACTTGTCAACAAGGTACTCCAATCTTCACACATTACACAGAGCAACAGTCACCATAGAGACATCCTGTATCTGTGTCAAACTACCCTATCCCACAAACACTGCCAACCAGCAATGAGTGAACACAAGGCTGCAGTCACCAAGCTCACATACACCCTCACATCAACTGCAACACCATCAGACCATGTGTCCCTCCTACATCGTCAGTCACCTTCAAGTGAAGTAGCGGATGATGAGCTGGTGACGCATGTCAACACCTTCCTCCTCTCCACTGTCCTCGTCACTAGACCCGGGTTGGTTTGCAGGCGGGGGCCTTGGCTGCTCATCATCATCCAGGATCAGGGGTATTGCCTTGCGAATGGCCAGGTTGTGGAGCATGCAGCATGCCACGACTATCTGACACACCTTCCTTGGCGAGTACATCAGAGCACCTCCGGTACGGTCCAGGCAGTGAAATCGTGACTTTAGGAGACCAAATGTACGCTCTATTACACGCCGTGTCCTCCAATGGGCATCATTATATCGCACATCAGCTGCTGTCACAGGATACCGCAGTGGGCTCAGCAACCACGGACGGTTAGGATATGCAGAGTCACCTGGGTGTGAGAAACACAGATAAACCTTGATGTTCCACAATGCCACAGGACAGCATGTCACACACACACCACGCTACTCCACTATGCATACTCACCCACAAGCCATGCACGCTCAGGAAGCAGATTGGCCATCAGCTGCGGGACGATGCTGCTGCGCATGATGTGCGAATCATGGGCTGAACCGGGATACCTGGCACACACGTGGGAGATGATCATGTCCGCCTGGCACACCACTTGAACATTTACCGAGTGGTAATGCTTCCGATTTCTGTAAACTTGCTCACGTGCCTGTGGTGGCACAAGCCCAACATGTGTGCAATCAATGGCACCAACAACATGGGGGATGTGTCCAAGGGCATAAAAATCTCCCTTCACAGCCACCAACTCTGGCACCCTGGGGAAATGAATGTATCTGTCCTTGTAGTTCATCATAGCTGACAGTACATCCCTCAGCACCATGCTGAACATCGGTTGTGACATCCCACCTGCACTTGCTACCGTGGCTGGAATGAGCCTGTCGCAAAGAAATGCAGGCACGCCATCACCTTTGAAGTCTCGGTGAAAGCTGTTGGATATGTGCGACGTGGCTGCAGGTGGGGCTCCAACATGGCACATAGGTTTTGTAGGGAAACTATCCAGCCTGAATTTGCGGATGATCTCTTCATTCTCCATGTCAGCCAGCACTGTGAATGGACGATGGATATTGGGCCTCCTCCTAGGTCAGATGAAAGTGCACATATGTCAATGAAACACACCATGAGATGTACAGGACATTTCACATTTCTACAGACACATTGCTAAATGTTACAGACTGCACCATCAACCAACAGAGCACTGCACAAGTCAGTACACATCAGGCACACTACTCGTACACTTGTCCCCTTACCCGCAGCAATGATCTGTGCACACCTCCTGCTCATTGGCATGCACAGTGGGATATGGAACCACATGTGTGCACACACCTGTGAGTATTACCCCCAGCATATGTGTCAAACCACAATACTACCCTAGCACACCGTGCTGCTGTCCATGATACACCTCCCAACACAGGTTGCACATGGCACACATCAAGTACACACTGACCACAGGCTGAGCGTGGTGAACACGTGTGTGCATGTGCAGTAGACAATGTGACAGTCAATGATGCCCCTAGTTCACATAATGAGACAGCATTGTGCGTGAAATTGCACCTACACACATTTACCATTATCTACATATGCTATGCAACACAAAAACTGTACAGTCTACATGCCCTTACAAATCACATGTGACATGTGCGTGTGTATGTGTCAATGCAATTTATCACATACACATATATGGCATGTGTAGGTGACATGGAGTTAAATGTCCCATTCGTAATGTTGGCCTCATGAGGGTCCTTCAATGTTGGAGACACTGGGCACTGTTCATGTTGGGCTATGAATAGAGCTGGATGACTCCATATGTGCAGCAAACCTGCTCCGCAAGTCCACTGACGGTCACTACAGGCACTGTATGGCACCCATCTGGCGGTGCCTACCGCCTGGCCCCTGCGGACTGTCACCACCAATATCCCAAAAACAATTGTGGTAGTCTCAGCCATACCTACATGTGTAAATGGCGGTTGGCATGCACCGCTACCCAGCTCACGATCACTACAGGCACTGTATGGCACTCATATGGCGGTGCCTACCGCCTGGCCCCTGCGGACTGTCACCGCCAATATCCCAAAAACGATTGCGGTAGTCTCAGCCATACCTACATGTGTATATGGCGGTTGGCATGCACCGCTACCCAGCTCACGGTCACTACAGGCACTGTATGGCACCCATCTGGCGGTGCCTACCGCCTGGCCCCTGCGGACTGTCACCGCCATGGACCATGCCCTGGCAGGCAATGGGAAGCACCCTCGCGGTAGCCTGATGCAATTTTGAAAATAGCGGTAGGCGTGTTCCGCAACCGCGGAGCCGGTCATTGGAAACATTCAAAAGATGCACCACCGCGGTAGCGCGCGCCTGGCCCCTGCGGTGTGTCACCGCCATGGTCCATGCCCTTGCAGCCAATGGGACGCACAGTAGCGGTTGCTGCATATGGATTTGAAAATCGCGGTAGTCGTGCACCGTCACCGCGGAGGCGGACATTGGATGATTTTAAAAATAGCAGATCTGGTACACCAATTGCAGCGGCGTGGGACCACTGACACAGCCCCAGGGGCCTATATATGTGTGGGAGGGTGCCCCACATTTCCACTGCTACCAGGGACTGCTGCCTGACACCCCTCACCTGCTGCTGCTGCCTCCAGGGACTGCTGCCTGCCACCCTCCACCTGCTGCTGCTGTCTCCAGGGACTGCTGCCTGCCACCCTCCACCTGCTGCCTCCAGGGACTGCTGCCTGCCACCCTCCACCTGCTGCTGCTGCTGCTGCTGCTGCTGTCTCCAGGGACTGCTGCCTGCCACCCTCCACCTGCTGCTGCTGTCTCCAGGGACTGCTGCCTGCCACCCTCCACCTGCTGCTGCTGCCTCCAGGGACTGCTGCCTGCCACCCTCCACCTGCTGCTGCTGTCTCCAGGGACTGCTGCCTGCCACCCTCCACCTGATGCTGCTATCTCCAGGGACTGCTGCCTGCCACCCTCCACCTGCTGCTGCTGCCTCCAGGGACTGCTGCCTGCCAACCTCCACCTGCTGCTGCTGCTGCTGTCTCCAGGGACTGCTGCCTGCCACCCCTGAACTCTACTTGCTGCTGCTGCCACCTGTCCACAGTGATGTCGAGGACACAGAAGATCCGGGCCAGTCCCTTCACCAGCGAGGAGCTGGAGGTCCTGGTGGACGGGGTGCTTGCACAGTACCCAAGGCTCTATGGTGCCCCTAATGTCGTGGTAAGTCTCCAACAGTGTGAGCGAGAGTGCAGGGGGGGCACACGTGAGGTGGAGGTGCTGCAGTATGTGTCAGTGAGTGTGGGGCTCTGACATGCACTGCCTAGCATGTTTTCTCCAGGGGGAAGGGCTGTGTAGCCTCTTTCACACGTCGCCCTGCATGCCCATCCAGATTTGAGGGACATGCATTGTCCTGTCAGCCATACAGTGAAGCAGCAAATTGGTAATGCAGGAGTCAGGCCAGTGATTGCTTGTGTGAATGGCTGTGTGGGTCCCAAATGTCCCTCTCTGTGTCAGCCCACCTGGCCTGCACAGTCGCCGCCCAATCCCACAAGTACACATCACTGCATGTACAGTGTGTTCCATGTGTCTTTTGTTCACACATCTTCATCAAAGAGCCATCTCAGCCCTGTAGATTGCACACGACAAGCCTTGTGACAAGGGTGTGTGTATGAGAGTTGATGTCACTATATGTGAGCTCCATGACACAGTGAGCCATTCACAGGGCTAGGACATTGGGGGCTGCGCAGTGTTGGACACAGTGAGTCCACCAACAACCATGTGTTGCTATCTAATCTATGTGTTGCTCTAGCTAACAGCGGACAGTAGATGTGGGCAGACTACACATTGCTTGATGTGCTGGCATCCTGCATGTGAATGGGATGTAGAGCAGTGCTTAATTTGTAAAATATTAAGTGCAGGTGCTCACATTTTTTAGGAGGCCACACCCACCTCCCCGGCTCCACCTACTTCCTCCACTGGCTCCACCCACCTCATTTAATGGCTCCACCCACATCCACAAGCCTCAACACATCAGAGCCACCTCCTCACTTCTTGAGTTCTTCAAGAAGCTGAAGACCTGGCTCTGCATAATAGCACCTCTGGGACCTCACACCTACACACCTGCCCAAGCACCTGGATACCCTCTCGGGTGATTAGTGCACTATATAAATCAATATAACATAACATAATATAACATATGGACAACAACTCAAAAGTGAACTCAAGTTAGAGAATGTGTGTACGTCTCAAAATGCAGCTTTTGGAAAGGTCATTTGAGGACCTGAGGCAAGTTTGCAAACTAAAGAAAATGTGCTTGTACCGTCCTGTTTAAAAGAAAGGAAGTGTTGAAGGAAGGAAGGAATACATTAAAGAAGGCAGAAACAAATGAAGGCAGAAAGGGGAGTACTGGAGTGAGGAAATTGGTATGGATTAAAGAAGGAGAAACTAAGAAAAGATTGTGTAAGGATGAAATGAAGGGATAGAGGGAGAAAGGAAGTGAACGATGTGTGATCGATGAATTGAAAGAAGAAAGGAAGAAGAAAATCAGAAGGAAGGGTTGAGGATATGAAATGAAGAAATTAAAGAAGGGATTAAGGAAGGAGCAGGAAAAAAGAAAGTAAGGAACGAATGAAAAAGAAGGAAATAATGCACCAAGGGAGGAAGAATGGGGAAAGAATGAGAATGTAAGATAGGAAGAATGGAAAGAAGAATGGAGGCATGGCTGGAGGTGCTGAGGAAGAGAAAAAGGAAAGGAAAAAGATGGTACGAAGGAAAGAAAGGAGGTCAAGGGAATGGATACGGGTATGAAAGGTACTGGTGGAATAATGACAGTTTAATATTGCAAAGACTTTGATAAACAAAATATTAAAATACATTTCTGTGTCCTTACCACACTATGTATGTTGTAAAGCACATATTCACCAGAGAGGGTCTTGACACCACATTAAAAATGTTGTTATCCAACTCAATGGCACTAATCTTAGCGACCTCAGAAAGATGAAAGACTGGGTGGCCACACCGAGATTTAGATTTATGACCCTGAGCTCAAAGTAGAGTTACAAAGGCCCATCATGAACACACATGGTAAGCACTCTAACACCTGTCTTTTAAACGTACTGCTCTCCAACCCTCCTTTATCCTGCGTTGCTCTTTGACCCCATATCCAACCTGTGCTGGTCTCCCACCCCTTAGAACCCTTCAGTGGTCTCGCCCCTCCACTGCCTTAGGCCAGGCACTGTCCGCTATCTCCCTTTATACCCCGTGCTGCTCTCCCACCCCTCTGGACAATGCAGTATTCTCTCCCCTCCACCACCCTAGACCTGGCAGTGTTCTCTATCCCCTTTAGACCCTGTGCTTATCTTTGCAGCATGCTAGTGTCTGCCCTCTGAGCTCTCTTGGCACCTTGCAGCTCTCTGCCTCTCTCTACTCCTCGCTGCCTTCTTTGCTTCTCTCAGCCGCTCTCTGCTCCTGTTTACTTCTCTCTGCCCCTCTGTTCTGCTCTCTGCTCCTCTCTGTCACTCTCTGCTCCGCTCTGCCCCTCACTTCTCTCTGCCCTCTGTGCCACCCTCTCTGCTCCTCTCTACCGCTCTCTGCCCTCTCTGCTCCTCTCTACCGCTCTCTGCCCTCTCTGCTCCTCTCCTGTGCTGCATGTTTGAGCCGGAGCTGCTTCACCCTTCATCTCCTTTGGACCCTGCACAAGTCTGTCCTTTACACACCCTGAACTGCTCCCGAGTCGACCCCACTCCAGACTCCAGTCCACACACTGAATGTGGCAGTGAATTACCCTTTGTATAGTGATGAGATATTTACTAGGCTTCACTAACTGATAATTCGGCCATTCAATGGGCAGCATCAGTGGTGCATTATATGAAGAACAAAAGCATCTATTACTAACACCCATGTGCTGCTATCTGTTATAAGCTGGCAATATAAAAAATCCTAAACTATTGGCAACCCAATGTGACTTATTATAGTACTTCTGAGGCTAGCCAGTTTCTAGCACTACAACCTTTGTTAGATATTAGAGCAGAGATACAGTGACACAGCTGACCAGGGCAGGAAAACAGAATTTAATAAAGTTGGATCAAGAGCCAGCATTAGTTCCCAGGTTCGTAAATTTCAAAGCTGCGAATGGGCTAAAACAAACCAATCATAATACAAATATTCATAGGTGAGTCACACACTGGCACTACTTTTTCTTTTATGTAGCAATCAGTACTACAGTTGAGTGGCAGTGTAAATGATAGTTTTTTTTTAATTATTATCCAACTGCCAAAATCACATTTATCAATCCTAGAAGCATGAAAGGCTGTGCTACCACAACGAGATTCAAACATGCGACTTTTCGGCTGTCCTCTTCAAGCAGTACAATGTGGTACGTAAATAAATCTGTAGATGACTAGCTCAAAGGGTTAAAGTGCCCATTGCAGCAACTGGTTTGTATGAAGCAGGTCTTTGCTCTTCTGGTAAGATAGCTAGGGTGGCTAATGCCCTTCCTAATGCCCTTGCTGCAGGTGAGCAGTGAGTAAGAAAATGCCACGCGCCATCATCCAAGTATTATAGTTTAGCAAGTTCATGTTCTTGCTGCTGTGATTCATGCATAGCTTTCATAACACAAGACATACAGTTTAATCTTTGAGGTGCTACGTCAAGCTTTCATTGATTTCAATGTGAGTACTAGTGATCTGGAAACCAAATACCACCAAAAGTCTAAACAATAGTGTGGCCTGAACATCTACTTCTCCAGATGCAGAAATGTGTTCTACTGACCCCGACTAGTAATTAACGTAAACAAAGACAGAAAGCCCATGTTAGAATTAGTAGAGACCTTTTTATATAAAGTTTTTCATAAGAATCCTGTCCAGGCCCTTGCAGAATGTTAAAACATGAAGAGATGATCAGTACTTTTCTCTGATAAGGTTGGCAACGCAGAGTCAAGAAACATGCAATTAAAAAAATGAGGCCAGCAGGACGGAGTTGTCGCTACTTTGATTTATCTGATATAAAAGCAGGAAGGCGGAGCACAGGCTCTTGCAGCGCCTCTGAGTGCAGTGCCGATGGAAAGAGCGCCTGAAGGTCAGGCCATATGCTTTACAAGCACAGCACAGCTCGTCAGTTTGGAGTGGAGACTGGTACACAGAGCTGTACGTGAAACTAAGTTGTAGCTTCAGTTCATCCACACACTAGGGAGGCCAGGCCACATCCACTCCTGGAAAGAAAAGCCCGGGCCTCCTGCCTCACGATATAGATACATTTCAGTTCCTGAAAAAACAGGATCCAGCCCGGCAGCAGAGGATGCAAATTGTATCATTTTGCCATGCACAATACAGGCTGAGAGGGGCTAGGTGACCTGCTCCCCCTCCCCCGCACTGTGGGGCCTTATGTTGCAATGCTCTCTTCTCTCCCTCATCAGTGAGCTCGGCCCAAATATGCACAGTGCCGTGACCCGGGCAGCAGAACTTCTCTTTCCCTCTCAATCTCACTGAAAGTAACCACCCATGTTCCGCTTCCCTTCCGAGGCAGAGACAATACTGAGGAATGCAAGAGATTGAAAATGGACCATGAAACATACAGTGTACCTAAGCAGCCATCAAGCATTGGCAGTCACAACGTGTCCTTAGATTCAATAGACCCGGCCCTGTGAAATAAGTGCCGGTGCTGAGCACCGGAAAGCACCCCCACAAATTAAGCACTGATGTAGAGGTACTGTGTCCACCCTCCCACCTTCATGGATTAACGTGTGGTTCTCCAATGCCATTGTACCATGTGCATTGCATTCTTGGCTCTGTTACACATATCTGTTGATTTGGGATGAGTGAGTATCGTGCCACTGTATTGAGAGATTTTGGTAGTATACACTGTGTCACTGATGTATTACCCCTCTTGTCTCCCATGCCTGCAGCTGAAAGTCCA
This sequence comes from Calotriton arnoldi, assembly GCA_963921515.1. Taxonomy (NCBI): domain Eukaryota; kingdom Metazoa; phylum Chordata; class Amphibia; order Caudata; family Salamandridae; genus Calotriton; species Calotriton arnoldi. The sequence continues at coordinate 4,888 of CAWUFW010024329.1, read as the reverse complement.
CCAGCGTAAAGCCGTGTGGAGGGCCATTGCCTCCAAGGTGCGTGATCTGGGTGTGTCAAACTGACGGTGCAGCCACTGTCATAAAAGGTGGGACGACATCTGCCGGCTGAGCAAGAACGTGGCCGAGATGACGATAGGGCTGCTCCCTCGGAGCGGCAGGTTGGCCCGACGCACCATGACACCACTAATGGCACGCATCTTGGCCGTAACACAGCCTGAGTTGGATGCACAATTGAAGGAGCATCAGCAGCAAGCTAGGGGTGAGTATTTGTTGACGGGTGGCTTTGGCAGGGAGTGGCTGCATGTGTCCACAGATTGGACAAACTCTGAGCTATGTGAAGTTGGTAGTGTGATGCAGTGGATTGTAAGTGGCGTCTGTGCTGGGTGCATCTGACATGCATTTGTCCCACCTGTACTCACTGATGTGATCTGCGCAATGTGCATTGCCATTGCATTCAAAGCTGTGGCATTCAGGTACCTTGTGCAGTGGGGTACTGTGTGAATTCATATTGATGTTGACGGCAGTGTGCCTAATCTGAGTGTGTTTCAATCAATGCGTGCAATGCCTGACAGCAGATTTCAGCTGCTACAACTTCTGAGGACAATGTGCTACAGTACTTGTGCCCGTGCAAGCAACATGGTGGCTGGCATGCGCTAATGGCCATTGTGGGCTATTATGTTGTGGTCTGTGTGTGTGTGCTCCCCTACTGCTCCATCCATGTACGTAATTGACACCATGTTGTGGTGTTCATCCTTGTCATCCTCAGCACCCTGTGTGGTCAGAGAGATTTTTGTGCCTGTGTCTGAAGTGGGCCACAGGCAGGATGGTGTGCTGTGTGAGTCACCGGGATCACTTGTGGCTGGATTTGTTCTTTACATGCACTGTTGGGTTGATAATTGAGGTGGCAATGTATATTTAGTCAGGGTGATGTGCAACGTGGATAACACATCTTCTTGAATGGTGATTTACTTGCACATGTTACTTCAGTTGGTGCCACTCCACTAACACTACATCTCTCTCCCATGTAGCATCTCCCGTGTACGTTGAGGGACAGGGGACAGACACCAGCGGTGAGGCATCCAGTGCAACAGCCGCACCGGAGCAGAGTGACACAGATGTGACCAGTGCCGAGGAGGGGGACAGGAGTCTGCTGGAGGAATCACAACCCGAGACACAAAGCTCTACGTCATCTGACGCCAGCGGTGACGCATCCATGTTGGGGGCCACAGGGAACCGGGACTCTGCCTCCTCTTCTGCCACACAGCGTCCAGTGCCCAGCCTCCCATCTACTTCCACTGGTGCTGCCCGTATTCGCACAAGTCGAAAGGGAAGAGTGTCCTTCACCCCAGGCACTGCTGCCCCGGCCCATGTCAGCCCTGCAGCCCTCACTGCTGAGTCAGTAGAGCTATTGTGCCAGCTGTGTGTGGGGCAGACAGCTCTCCTCAATGCCTTCCTAGACCACAATAAAAAGTTGGGCCAGGTGATAGCTTTCATGGAGGGCATACATTCGGATGTGGGTGGGCTACACCGGACTGTGCAGTCATTGTCCTCAACAGTGACGGCAGCCCTGCAACAGGCACATTCTCAGGGAGCAGCTCCTGTCCCTTTGTCCACCGTCCTGTCAGTGTGCACCTCTGACGACAGTGACAATGCTCAACAGACCCCAAAGTCCAGATACAGCACATGCAGCACACAGCAGCAGCAACAGCCCAAACGGTCCAGGCCGCAGACACCATCCCCACAAAAAACTAAGACCACCCCAGAGCACAGAGATAAAAGCCCGTCAGGCGACACAAAGGGCCAGAGGGGCAAGAAACAGGCCTCAGGGTCACAGGCCTCAGAGTCATCCCCTGCCAAGGACTCTCCTGTCCCAAGGACCGCTCGCAAAGAAAAGAAGACAGTTTCCCTGCCCACTGAGGAGGTGTTATCTGCAAGGCTTACACTGGATGAGGGCCCTATGGCTGATCCACCCACAACCTCCACTCCCATCCAGAGCCCTGTGAAGCAGGCACAAGGGGGCACTGTAGGGGCTAAACATGGTAGACAGGGTTTGGAAGGGCGGAGGCAAGCCCCAGGGAAGCGCACAGCTGGATCCAGCATGTCCCCAGAGGGGGTCCCAGAGTCAGCACCAGGAGCAGGTTTGGTGGTGGGGCTACCTGTTGTGTCCACACCAGTTCACATTAGTCCCCAGACAGGGAAGCCTTTCAGGATCCCCAAGAAGTGGAAAGGCACCCCTCCACAATCTCCTGCACACACTGGGTCTCACCACAGCATCAGTCCATCTCCCTGTGCCACTACCCCACCTGGTCCAAGCAGCCCTCCAGCTTCCCAAGCCAGGGATGTCTCTTCCACAGATGTTCCTCACACTCCCCGGGGCAGTCCTCCTACTGACCGCGACACACAGTCACCTCCAAGTCCGACAGACAGCCACATCTGAGTGGTAGTCACCCTCACACACCTGTCTGTCCACAGCGGTGTCTGTGATGCCCATTGTTATCCCCATGACTCTGTTGCTGAGCATGGCATGGTATAGTCGCACACATTCCCTGTGCAGCTTCTGATGTAACTACTCTGCACATTGTACTTGCCTTGTGGTTCACTGCTGTTTGCCCCCTGCCTGTGCAGCTTCTCATGGACTTCATCTGCACATTGGACTGGCCACTGGCCTTGTTGCTCACTGCTGTTTGCCCCCTGCCTGTGCAGCTTCTCATGGACTTCATCTGCACATTGTACTTGCCTTGTTGATCACTGCTGTTTGCCCCCTGCCTGTGCAGCTTCTGATGTAACTACTCTGTACATTGTAGTGGCCACTAGCCCTGCAGTTGCCACATTTGTTGTCTATCTATGCACAAGTGTGAATAAAGACAGTTGTTCCTGTTGTCAGTTCTGTCAGTGTAATTTCTAAATAAAACTGTTTCTGTGTGTGCATGATTTACTGTGTCACATGCTCAGTATGGCACTTCAACATTGGCAATGGGTTGTCTCACGTTTCCATGTTTTTGCAGGGGTGACAGGGACTTCAATTATTCCTGACGCTTATACTTGTGGGTGCAGTGAAGGAGGTTTGTGCAAATTTCTTGTTGTCATCATCCTTCTTTGTCCATGTTGTCTATGGTGTAGACATGTCATGTTTGGAGGCAATGTCAGCACAAGGTGGGAGTTTATGCAGAGGCTTTCATGCAGGTTGGCACGGGTCATGGTGTCTGTGTGAGCTTACTTACTGTGTGCCCAGCAGTGTATGTGTACGGTCATCTTGTGGTCAGTAATCCTGGTCCCATGCCTTACTTCCAAAGTGTACACTTTGGTGGTGGAGAAGTGTGTGGTGTGAAGGGGGTGACTTTGTGGTGACTGTTGATGTGTGTGCACCTGCATTGTCAACTACACCCATGTGTCACCCTGGAGGGGTGTGCGTGAATGTGTACTTGTTGTGCCCTGCAATTGTGATTTGGTGCACATGGGAGTGTTGTGTGCTGCTGATGTGAGAGGGGGGATGTGTGACGTATCCTACTTGTGCTTCTCAATCATGGAGTGCGTGAATGGGGCCTGTGTGTTGTGGTGCAGAGATGCTCTTGTCAGGTAATTGCATACCTATGTGTGTCTGTTCAGTATTTGACTTCATGGCCTTCCTCTCATCCCTGTGCCTTAACATGGGTGGCCTTGCTGTCTCCCTGAGTTGTTGAATTGAGGTGCTTGTGGTTTGGGTTGACTCACTGTGGCAGCCATGTGTGATTTGATGGGCTGTGGGGTGTTCTCAGATGTCTGTTGTCTTGCATGTGATGTACACATGTTTGATAGTTGTGTCCTTGTCCTTCCATTTGTGGGCACATCACTTTAGCTTTCATGTATGTTGTCCTCCATTGCTGCTAGCATGTGGTCTGTGTATGTGGCTGTGAGGCAGGGTAGGGTGTGTCTGTGTAAGTTGGTATGCTGTGTGTGCAGTGGATTGTTTGATCATCAATATGTGTGTGTGTGTACATTTTGTGCTGGGGCTCAGTGTTCTTGGCATGTGTGTGGTGTTGTTGTGGTGTGTGTGTTGGCTGGGGCCTGGCCTTCTGTGGTATGTGTTCCTGTGCAACAACTCCTGCTGTGGCTATCTCTGCAGTTGTTAGGGATGTGGCACAGGGTGTGTATTCACCTGTATTGTTGTTGTGCAGGAGTGGCACATGGAAGGCACATGATATGTCCCTTCAGGGAGAGGGCTAGTGTGTTGTGTGTTGAGTAGTGGTTTTGTGCTGTTTGTAAAGTGATCATGGCTGGCGCTGGCACTGGCCTCTGCGTTGTGTACATGTTTTCCTGCACACTGACCGCGGCGGTGACGAGACCGGGACATTTGTTCATGATCGCGGAACATGGGTGACCAGGATGTGGCAAGGTGTTTTTGTGACAGGTGGGACATGTGTGGATGCAGTGATGGCTGTGTGCCTGTCCCCACAGGGGTGTCTGGTGTGGACATGCACCGTTTTCAAACCCTAGACTTGTGTATTGTGTTGCATGCACAGTTGTGTGTGTACGTACCTGCAGCGGAGTCCGCGCCGGACAATGACTTGCAGGTGGTGTATCATATACAGCACCGGAAAGGCGTGTAGGGCTGGATCCATCGTGTTGTGGGCCGGGTGTCTATTTTCTTGCTCCGCTGTGGTGTCTCCGCCGTCTTTGGCTATGCGGTTGCTCCGCCGCGGTGTGCTGCCCTGTTTCCGGCATCGTGATTTGTTCGGCAGACGGGACGTCATTCCGCATGGCGGTGAGTGCTCATTGGCTCACACCGCCGCGGTGGCGGGCGCACTTTGATGGTGGTCGGCGTCACGCCGCAGCGGACGGGAAATGGGCTCTGTCTATACATGCTAATATGGCGGGCGTGAGGACCGCTGCCGGCGTGCGGTAAATGGC